>CM021100.1:31136776-31166669 GCA_007115665.2 Sequoiadendron giganteum | reverse complement strand
CTGAAATTTATTTGCACATGTACATTACTTGCACACACCGAGCATACCTTGAGCACACTTCAAAATGAGTAAAAAATCACTCTTATATATCCACCACACAGATTTACATCAACTACTCTATCAAACACAAATAAATAATGAATTAAAAATGTCAGACTCAATACATGAATAAATCTTAAAGCATACCAACACAAGCTGGTCACAACATAGTGAGGACCCAAACAAACACCTTAGAACATGCCAAACAATAAAAGATGAATCCATAAAGATCCGCAACATGTTACCACTATCATGTTGGCCAAGAACATGAAAACTTCAAGCATACAATGAAAAATACCCAATCACGAATACTCTATTCAATATGGATGTACAACAAGGATAGAGTATGATCTAGAATCATCCATGAACATCACAGGTACATGAAAAACAACTGAAATTACCAAAAATTTCATCTTCTACATCCAAGAACACCATCTACATAAACTGAATAACTGTAGGAACACATACCTTCATAACTTCCACAGATCTTGATGTGAGCCTTTGAAACTTTTAGAAATCATACTAGATAGTCTTGGAAACAAACCCTTTGATGCGTGCCTTCAAATCTTCAACGTAAAAAAATTTCCAACATTCTGACCTTCTTAGCTCCACTGCCTGCAGTATATATATATTTTTATAATTTTCTCAATATATTTGACATATACAGCCTTACGCATCATCAATGCTAATAGTGTTGACATCAATGACAACCACATATCAAAAATGCAACCACAACATCAGACAGTTGTATCTAAAATAAGCTCTAATAATTTTTAATTAGATCACAATTTTTTTTGTTAAATCATGAAGACATTAATTAAGTAATCTTACAAAGTCTATTTAATTAATCACATTATCATTTAACATTCACACATTAAAAAAAAAAACATATAACATCAAAATTATTATATGTATCTCTCCAAAGTTTTTTGTACATGTCATCAAAATATACAATGCCAGTAAGGACTATGATTACTAGATCCCTCAGGATTTTTGTACTTGCACTGCATCAGTAGTCGGACATCGGGAGATGGTCATGTGTGATCATGATCATGATCTACCAAATCTGATTGAAAACTCTAACCCCTCCATTTGTGCAAGAGCCACTCAATGCTCTCCTGATCTATGTTCCCTCTCTATCTGTAGTCGTCCCACCTCTCTCTCTAGTCTCACAATTTTCTAGAGTCCTCGATGCTTGTGCTTGCGATGCAGTCCCAACTCGACAGACTTGTCTCCTCAAGCTTTCATATGCTGCCTGTAGTCTCGTGAATGGTCTAAGTGACTCTGGATCTTGCTCCACAATAGGTGGGGGCACTTAATTCGAGTTCATCTCCTCCTCATCGATAGATTTTGACACTATCTCTGCAGCTACTTGGCGGTGGAGATCCCGCCAATCCTTTGTGGGCACTGCAAGATAGAAACAAAACATAATCAATAACCATCATGATATATAGGTTTAAAGTAATACAAAAAAGAACAAATTACATGCATAAAATTAAATATCATCACCTATATCAATGATAGGATGATCCATATCAACGTCATCCTGTGCAGGGGGCACAAATTTTGTGCTATCCTCTCCTCGACTATGCATACTAGTGCCTGCTATTGCCGCTATTCAATATCTAGGCATATGAATGGGTGAGGTCTCTCCTCACCTATTTCCTCATAAATCTCACTCAAGGGTGGCTCTTCATCCTCCTCCTCTCCCTCCCATCCATCATAGTCTAGATCTGCATCCTCAGCATACTCCTCATCAATAATGTCGATATATATGTCTACAGCCTTGTATCGTGTCTCCTTGACTCTTTCCTCTCTCTCATCTGGTAATGGTCCTGCATATCCTACAATCTCATCATTTGAAAACATAGGAGCTGGTTGTGATTCTGTCCACCACTCCTCATGATCCCATGTGGTACCAATGTCATCTACATCAAAGATCGATGACCGATCATGATTAGAGTAATCAAAGTCACTTTGGAAAACATTTTTTAGCATGAAATGTGTTGTATCACCAGGTCTCCTGGCACTCCACCTTGACCTCTTGAAAGATGACCGTGCCTTAGGTGGTCTCTGAATCTATCAAAATTGTCGCATGACTCAGTCATAGTAGAAAGGACGTACTATGTGATCATGTCAACCAACCAAAAATCTATCCAACTAAAGTCTCCTCATCTATCTCATGTAGTCTAGCCATTGCAGAGTAAGCTGATAAGGTCTCCATAAGATATTTTCCTCCTCTAGTCACTTTAACCTCACTCTCTAAAAGTGCAAATCTCCATACTACCATAACTGCTAAAGAGGATAGTCGAAAGCTCAAGGATACCCAACTGTTGTAGGACACGAGAAGCTAGTAGGCTTGGTGCAAGTGATATGCTCTAGGAAACAAACCTGTAGAAGCATGCAATGCACCATACTGTCTACCTCCTGAAACATAAACCACCCCAAATCATAGTACAAGTGTGCAAGGATGCAACATCCCCAGGCGTATATGGTCTTGTACTCTGCCATATACCATATCAGATGCACTAGCCCACCCTCAAGGTGTGCTACACGTCCATCTAGAAGGATTACCAATGCGATAGTATGCATCATAATCTATCTCACCACTAGTGCTCGTGACTAAAGTAACAATGCTAGGTCAATCTGTCTTGAAACCCTCTCATCATGAACTAGTCCATCAAGGTAGTACTGCATATCTACCTGCTACTCATGAAAGGTACAATATCTATGGAGGTGCACTCACTCCCCCTAAATAGGAACTTAGAGTATCTAGTGCATGTCCTCTAGTGTGACTGTCATCTCTCCTGTAGGTAGATGGAATGTACATGTATTTGCATTCCACCGCTCATACAATGCCGTCAACATAGCATTTTGGTAGCTCATGGGGGGAATGAGGTACGCCTAGTAGATCCCCACCTCCTACAAATGCTCTATGTATGCCACTAAAAAAGTGGGGGCTAGATCTCTTAAAAAGCTCAGCTGTCTCCCACCCAGACGCTGCTGTGATCAAGTGGCTACCTATCAATAACATCAAAACATGCTCTATAAATTATCTAATATCTTCAATTTTACTCTCATTCATCATGCAAGTGTACTAATGTTGTTCTAGTGTGATTTTTCTAAGGCCCTAGACACTTTAGAACCCTTTTGGGACACTTCGCGAAGAAATGGGACACTTAGTGAAAAAAGTGGGACACTTTGCGGACAAAAGGGACACTTTGCAAAAAAGGGGACACTTTACAATTTTTTTTCCAAGATCCTAAATTAACCTAAATATGCGTATAACTCATTCTATAATTGAAAAATCACAAAGAAAAGGTATTAGAATTGACTCACCTTGTGGTGCCACTTGCCGCATACCACCTGGTCTCGTAACTCATCCAATCTTGCAGGTGTAAAATCTCATTTGCTCGACATCTTTCGCTATCTCCTCGTCACTCTCACACTACAAAAAGTTAAAATGAACAAGTAAGTGAAAAATTACTCCATTTTAATTCTTTTTACTCTTTCTCATACTCATGTAAGCATATTTTTACTTTTACTATCTTAGACCTATTAGAGTGCTTTTCATTCAAAACAACATAAGAGGTGCTAGTGAACTTTTTTTTTTATGCCATTTGTTACATTAGAATCATGTTTCCACACCCTACATCATCACTCACCTATCGTTATGTGGCATGGTACTTGGAAATTCCCTCTGATATGTGTGTCCTCATTCAATGTGGCTAGATTGCTACCTTGATTCTACCTTCGTAAAGAAAGCAAAATCAAGGGGGGGAATACATCTACCCTCGAATTTGATTTCTAGGTTAACCACCAAAAATAATGAATTTAGGGAAACAAGATTCCCCAATAGGCTCCTAAGGTTTTTTACCTAGAAGTTTGGTTGGTACAATGCCTCTTTCGCACTAAAGTATTCTTGGTGATTGCATTCAAAGATATGGGGGTTTGGAATAGGGTATTTTTTTGGGTGTGATGAAGTGTCTAAGTGTTGCAATGTAATGAAATAAGCTAACTATGAAATTTAAACTAATGCAATGCAAATGTATTGAAAACATTATGTATAATAACCTAAAATGCAAGCAAACCATAACATAACTTAAAGTAACAGAAGTGATGCTTAAAGTAACAAAAGTGGTGCACTTGAAAACTAAAGGTTGATGAAGAGGAGCTCTAGAATCTTTTAGAATCTGCAGAAAATTATTACTAGGACATTTACGCTAGAATGGGTGACCTAGTCCTCTTGCCAAGAAAATTTTCCAGAATAGGTTTTTGGTAAAAGGGTATCTAGAAATACAAAAATCCTTGAAAAATAGGTTCAGAGGGACTAGGTTTCCATTGTTTCCAACCTAGTCCACTTTTGAATTTTTGAGAATTCAGAAGTGGAGATGGGAGCCTTTAGTCTGCACTCTGGTTCCAGACAGGTGTCCAGTTCAAATTTTGTAGAAAATAGGCTAAAAGAGGTCTCCAAGGTTCAACTAAAGATTTTTTTGACTTGAATGACTTTGAAAAGTTGACAAAACCTTTTTGGCACCTTTCTCTTTGATAGATCTGTATAAAAAATCTTGTAAAGACACATGCAAAGAGGATACAAAGGGTTAGGGTTAGAGAATGGGAGTTTTCCTTAGTCAAACCCCATTTTGGTAATCAAACCTTAAATGATGAAATGAAGTAGGAAAGGAAAGATGATTGAATAACATGTAAAGGTAAAATCTCACCAAAACTTTGTTGAAGATGTCTGCAACATGCAAGAACCAACTCCGATGGAGGTTGCTTGAAGTTCCTTGTGCTTGAATTCCTTCTTGAGAAGATTGAGTGCAAGAGTGCTTGTGAAGATGAAAATGATGTTAGGGGGGAGAGAGAGAGTGAAATGAAGATAAAAAACCTTATTTATAGATGCTACACCCTAATTTCTCAAAAAGAACACATGATAGGCTGACCTTAGGGTTTTGGAGGCAAATTCCCATTATAATTTTGTTTTAATTTTTAATTTTACGCTGAAAGGGACTAGGTCACCCGAGGTGGCGACCTAGTCCACTTGGAAAAATTCAAGTGGTGGTCAGGAATTAGGTGATGTTGAATGATTATTATCGAGCTTATCTCCCAAAACACACTTAAGTTAGGCCTAAAAGTACATTAAGGGACCACTTTATCATAAGGGTGAATTTGTTGATGATAAGCCTAGGAAAGTATGAAAATACATTACAACACTTTGGCACAAGGCTTGAAAAGGGGTAACAAGGGGTTGTTTAGGTGAATTGTATTGAAAGGGTCTTAGAAAATGGGAAGATGTGTTACAAAACTTCACAACAGCTTTGTAAAACACATTTAGGTTGTCATTTATTTGCAAGTGTTTAAGGCCTAATGATACATTATAGCATCAGATCAAAGAAAAATCAGGCCAAAATATAAGGGAAAAGACCCAAATGAGTGAAAAAGTGTCAAGGATACACTTTTTGGTGACACATTTAGCCCCCACTTTAGTGAGAGGATGAACTTGCTTCAAACTCACACTAAAGTAGCCAAATCATGCATGTCAAGAGGGATATGATGTATTCATTCTAGTAAGGTGAGATGAATATAATCAAGAGGGATGATCAAGCCTGCATGATCAAGATCCCATGGTAAACCAAACATAAGCACAAAAGATCACACAAGGAGTGATGTGAAAGAGAGAAGAAAGAGGGAAAATCAGATCAAGCTTCGACTATTTGTGCAACTATTTGTGGATTAGATCTAGGTTGTTTGTCCGAAAGAAATGTGTACTCACTCTGGGGCAATGAGACTTTCGGTTGTCCACTAGGTGAGAAGGCCCAAAAGGGTGAGAAAAATACACTTAGTTGGTATGAACTCACACACACAAAGGTGGATTATGGGGAAAGTCATGCCGCTAGTAGGCCTTCCCACTCAACCATACCAAGGTTATACCTCCTGATAACTTTGATAAGGTGCTACAAAAGACAAGAGGTTGTAGTTTATGAGACAAGAAAAGCCTTATATGCTTAGAACTCATGAACAAGTGCAAGATGACACCAAAGCATGCAAGTTGTGTTATGCAAGGTGGCCATGTATTGCAAGGATGCAAAAATGCAACATGTAAAACTGCAAAAGAATAAAATGAAAAAAGAAATGTTCAAAGGGAGTCTTATTTGGTTCATGTGAGGTCTTTGACTTAGGGAAAATTGTGTCTAATGTCTCCAATAGAGGACCAATCAAAGAATAGAAAATTCACAACTTAGGGGATGTAGTGCGTCACATCAGGCTGCTAAGATGAATGTAATATGCTAGGATAAGTCACTTTCATGAAGGACATTACACCTAATGTCATCCATAGAGTGATAAAACACATCATATGAAGTGGTAAGGCTGCACTAGGAACCAAGGAAAAATAAAAACAAATACAAGTGGACACTAGATAATGCCAATGTATGCCCCCACTTTAAAGGAATTTCTATACACCATTTTGTGAGCAATTTCTTTAAAGTAGAGAAAGGAAAAATGCAAAAAAGAAAGAAAAGGAGATGAGAGCCTACTTGGAAATCCCTATGCCAAGTGGTATGTTTCCAAAGGAGGTTGCATCATGCGAAGGGGACGAAAGGAAAAATCAAAGGGAAGGGGGTTGCCCCCAAAATGGAAAACCACAAACACATAAGGGAGCTATGGGTTTGGGGTCAGTATGTTTGTTTCTACAGTATTTTGTTGAAAAAGATTAGAACTATCATCATCTCCCCAAATACATAGAACTGGAAGAAGGACACAAAGAAAGTGAAAAAAATAAAAAAGGATTCATTTTGGGTCAACATGGAAGAGACGTATGGTGTCTCAATGCTTTGCATCATCCCTAAAAGGACAACAAGAGAAAAAAGAAAAAGACAAAGAAAGGGACCATTTTTGAGTCAACATGAAGGAGAAATTGTGGTCCCAATTCCTTGCATCATCCTCAAATGGAAGGCAAAAAGAAAAAGAAAAGGAAAAGATTCCATTTGGGTCAACATGAAGGAGACATTGCAGTCTCAATGCCTTGCATCATCCCCAAAAGGAAGGAAAAAATAAAAAAGAAAAGCGAAATGAATGCATGACAGATAGAAGAATGAAGGTACACATGGAAGAATGTCACAAAGAGAGGGAAAGTCAAAAAGTATAGGGAAATACGTTACACCCAAGTAAACATGCAAAAGAAAAAGAAAAGGCTAGTAAGGAAAATGCTCATCAATCATCAAGCAAGTCATCCGCCTCCCAATCTTGCTCATTAAAAAATTTAGGTGGGTGACTAGTGAGAGGGACAAAAACAATTGTAGAACTAGCATCTAGGTCTGCTTGTATGAGGAGAATTATCATGTATGCTCATGGAAGAGGAAAATAATGAATTCAAAGTGTTATGTACCTCTTCATATATTTTAGCATTCTCCTCCTCCTCATCATCTAGATTGATGATAATAGGAGGTCAGATAACAATATCAATGGAAGCATGCAATAGGTGTTGTGATGGAGGTATAGGATCAGGATGTGGAGGTGGAGGAGGAGGGTTTTCAGGCATTACTTCTGGCAAAGGTGGATTACGATTTTCAATATTTTCTTCATCACATGATTGGAAAGCAAGAGCACAATGGTAATGCCTACGTTCCCTAGATTATTTATTCCTTTTTGTTTTTTTGTCAAGGTGCATCTGAGAAGGAGTGGGCTGGTCCACCATAGGTTGCTTGTCATCCCTAGGGGGAGGAACATGAGGAACCATAGGTGGCTCATCCAATTTCTCCTTGGCTTTATACACTTGTTTGATGCAAGGAGGCAAGATGGAATTACTGTCATGATCCCTGGGCCTCTTGGATGATGTGGAAGATGTTTTAGGTGTTATCTGGTTAAGCATGTCAGATTTGGGTTGTAACATAGCTTCGTCAAGGATAACTATTTCCGAGGTAGAAGGAGGTATGTTGTGAAGGGAGAGTTCAAAGATTTTCTTGGCCTTAAATTTATGATAGGTGATGAAAAATAAATTTTATCTAGGGGTGATAGGTTCCATGGGCTTAGGCCAAAAGGCTTCCAAATAAAATTTACCTTTGGAGGATAAAGGATTGAAGCCACTATGGTGGATGGTGAATATTTCATTATCAATGAGAAACTTCAAACATTTGTGAATAATAGATGGGATCACTTTCATTGAACAAAGCCATGGGTGGCCTAGTCGCAAATGAAATTGGTTTGATTGTGGGATGATAGAGAAGGTAATGTCCAATGTACTAGGGCCTATTTATAATGGAAGAGAGATTGATCCAATCATAGGGCATGAAAAACCATTATGCATTTTTATCCATTCAGTAGGTCTATCATAAGAATCTTGAGAGATAACATGTAGTACCAAAAATTCTTCTTTGATCACATTATTGCCACAACCAGGATCTATGAGTATACCATTAGTGGGCTTATCATAGATTCTGCTGACTATGTAGAGAGAACCATAAAGAAGATTTCTAAGTATGTCTAGAGGTGAAAAGGTAATCTCAAGAGGTGTTTTGATTTGGCCCTTACGATGGATATAGTTAATCGTGCCTACCATTTCATTTATAGGAATGACATGGGTTACAGGTGGAAGAGAGTCAGATTGTTCATCATGTGTATCAACATTCATAACATCATTTTGTGAAGTTTCACCTGCTTTGACAATGAAACATTGTGTTTAGGCATAGGATTGGTAAAAAACTATAAATTTTGGTTTGGGGGTGTAACAAACTTATTGCCTTTATCATTGATACCAACAAAGTATAGCCGACTCGAATCAATGAGGTCTTGTACAAGGTGCTTAAGACACTTACATTGTTTAGTGTCATGTCCATTATGTCTATGAAAATAACAATAAGTGATGGAATCATAGGATGGAGGTATTGGCTTATTAGGATCGGGTGCATGAACAGGAGGTAAGGATATCATTTGTTGTTGGAGCAATTGAGTCATGGTATTATGGAGGTTATCAGGTAAAGGCGTGAAGGTTCATTTAGGATCTCCATAATTGAAGGGAACAATAGTTTTAATAGTGGCCACTTGGTTATTGGTAGGTGGGGGGGTTTGGGAAGGAGGGTTAAATTGAAAAAACCCTTTATTTAGCTTATGAAATGGTTGAGAGTTAGTTTGGTTTGTAGCATTGGACTTCTCAACTCAACTAGAATTAGATCTCATATCATGACTACTAGTTGAATTGTGATAATCACAGAGCACTTGGCACAAGTGCATAAAGGAAGGGAACTTCTTTTGGGGGAGCTTGTATTGAAGGGGTGTTAAAATAGGTTTTCAGTGAACATCTTTTGCAGATGTGTATTAGGTATCTTGACATCAATTAAGGAATAAAGTGCCTAATAACAGGAGATAAGGTTAGTTATCTTTTCATTAGTGTCTTGCTTACATCTCATTAGATCAGCCAAGGTCTTTTTAGGGGTAATGTGGAGTTGGAAATGGTTGATAAAGGCATCCACTAGTTCATTGAATGAACTAATAGAATTTTTTGGTAAGGATGAAAACCAATCCAGGACAACATCTTTAGGGGTCCTAGGAAACAACTTGGCTAAAAATTTGTGATCAAGAGAAAAATCACTACAAAAAGTAGTATAAGCATTAACGTGATTAGAAGGATCACCCTTCCCTTTGTACTTCTCAAATCTCAATATTTCCATTCCTTCTGGCATTGAGGTACGTAGGATCTCTAAGGATAAGGGGTTGCCATGAACATAGTGGGTAGGTGAACCATGCTGGTTATAATTAATTATGGAAATTTGTTGTTGCATGGATGAAATAGTGTGAAAAATTTGGGTGATAAGAGGATCAGTATAAGTGTGATGAGGTGGGAAGGAATGTGGTGATGGGGTGAATGTAGTGGAAGAGTAGGTGAATGTAGTGGAAGGGGGGAATGGTGGAAGAATCTAAGGGATGCGATGCCACATAAGAAGTAGGAATACCAATAGGGACACCAAGGGAAGGTATCACATTGCTAATTTGTTGTATTTTTGCCATCACATTAGGAGATGTGTAAGTGGGAATGGAAGCTATTGTTCAAGGAGGAGGAGTAGAAGGTCCTCCTTGGATAACAATAGGTGTGGTTGGTTGAGAAACCCTAGGTGTGGAAGAGGCATGTTTTTGGTATATTTCAACTATTTTCTTCACAACACCTTTGTAAAACACCATTAGTTTATTATTTATTTGCAAGCGTTCAAGGCCTAATTCCATGTTATAGCATCAGATCAAAGTAGAATCAGGTCAAAATCCAAGGGAAAAGGCCCAAATGAGTGAAAAAGTGTCAAGGCTACACTTTTTGGCGATACACGTTAGGAATTAGATAAAATGATTTTTGGACTACTAATGATTTTGTGTTGTAGGATGCGGTTCCTAACATTGTGGTTTTGTAGGTAACTACATTGGGGGCTTCATTCTCCTACCTTTTAATGAGTATCCTTTTATGAAATAAAAGTGCATTGTTTAGACTTTAGAGTCCTTTAGCTTACATATGAACGCAGAGTCATATGGGTGCTAAAGTGGGGGCTAAATGTGTTGCCAAAAATTGTATACCTTTGAAGAAAAGGATAATTTTGTGCCTAATTTAGTCCTACTTTAGACACTCTTCCATCAATCAACCTCCTAAAACAACATTTATAGGCCCCTCATTATCTTTGACTTTGAGGCCTATTTCACCTAAGAAATCATACAAGTCCTGACAAACAACATCAAAATTACTCAAATATCATAAATCCCACCTCAAAAACCCCTGGTGGGACTAAGTCGCCCAAGGTGGCGAACTAGTCCCTTTTAGGGTTATTTGCATTTTTGAGCGGGAAAATGTCCCACTTGCTAAAAATTCCCGATGAGTGTTGGCATCTTAGGTCAAAATAACCAACAATTAGGTATTGTTTCTTATAAATACATGATTTTAGGTCATTTTTAGGATCTCTTTAGTCATTTTCACAAGAAAACTCAAAAATCAAGTGTTAAACATCTTCCACAAGAAGATTAATCTCTCTTTCTAGAACAAAGTTGAAGCTTAGGGCATCAAACTAGGGTTTTTGTAGGTCTTCAAGCTCACTCCTCACTCAAGATCTCACATTGCAAAGGATTGATCATGGATGCCTATGGAGAATCATGGATAAATCTAGGTTGAAGAGATGCAACTAGCCATCAAATCACAGCTAATACTTGTTTTCAAAGTGATCCCATCTTCCATTTTCTCTCTATCTTCAGATTTAAGGTTTGCATTCTATTTGCATTCATTTGTAATGTTGTAGGGTTTCTTGGATTGAAGTCTTGTATCATTCAAGTCTCACTTATTCATCTTATTCTAGCACATTAGAATAGGGTTTTTCTTTACTTCAAATATTCCTAGTCTTAGACACACTTAGGGCTAGGGTTTGTGTAGATTTCTTATCTCTTTCAAAGTTTAATACCAACTAGGGGTTTGACTAAGGAAAAACCCACATTAGAAACCAAAATATATTATGTTTCGCAGTTGATTTTGCAAATCTGAACCCAAATTTTTGTGAAAAAGAAGATTATAGACTATAGGCTTGCGATTCCACTTTCAGATTTCCTGAAAGGCTAGAATGGAATAAGTCACCAATAGTGGTGACTTAGTCCCATTGCATGATTCTATTATGGATTTTTGGAGATTTGGGTACCTAGCTGGCTGGAACGAAGCCTTGAGCAGTTTGCTAGGACTGGGACTAAGTCGCCTAGTTTGGCATAAGTGTCCTAGTTGGCATAAAAATTAGATTTTCTATATTTTTAGAGGCTTTTGCAATCTCCACTTCAATCCTCATCAGTTTCCAGGTGCACTTGTTTTAGTTGTTATGTTATCTTGCCTTCTATATTCTTTATTCTATCATTTTTGCATAACATCAATGTAGATTTCATTGGCTTGTATTCAATAGTTAGTTTCATTTATCAGATTATTGCATTTAGAATACTTCATATAGATATATCAATCACATTCAACCCCTAATATTGAATGAAACCTAAGTTTTAGGTGTGTGAAAGAGATCACCATCCTTCTAGGTGAAAACCCTAGAGAGCCTTGGGGAACCCTCCCCTTTCCCACATAATTTTTTTGGTTCAGCACTAAAAAACATGATAATATAAATTATAAGATATCATCTTAGTTTATTCAAAGAAATACTATAGCCAAGTATTTAATAATTCTTCACTAAATTAGTTTATGAAGTTGGTTTATTTGGTTAACACAATTTATCTAGAATATTAAGATTTCCTCTTAACTTCTCCCTAATAAATTTATTCATAAAACCATATATAGTAACTTGGTTATTATCAAATTTAAATTGGTGTAAGCTTTCAACTTATTGTAAGGAAATTAGAGTAACGAAAACAATTTCCTATGCCAATCTTGAGAAGAGATAAATTATGTGAAAACTTTAAAAATGATCTAATAATTATAGAAAAACTAGAAACATATTCAACAAACTATAAACAATGAACATAATATATATATGGGGAAAATCCTTTTGGTTGAAAAACCCAATACTCCAAAGCTCGCTCAATATATTTCAAATCCTACAACAAGATTGCATACACTTTCAGAGCAAGTCTTTTACAAGAGTATAACCAATAAATAACTCTGGAAGAATTATGGCAACAATTTGACAACATAACAATACCTGCAAACTCAACACACAAACTACTTCTCAAGCCTTCAATTTATAGACCTTCAAAAATACAAGAAACCATCCATGGTTTACAAAACCATGTGCAAAACCTTTCATGAGGTGTATTTCCCAAAAATACAAGATTTCGGTCTAAAATTAGGCTCTCACATCTACAATATTCTCCCTGATTTTTGACCCTCAAAGATGTCATAAAATCTGTCATAATATCTCTAAAATTAACCCTTCCATGATATGCTATCACATGGACATATTTTAACAACTAAATTTTTTATTTTCAAAGCACCGATAATGCATAATAGTTGTAGGAAAATATTAAATGAAAACAAAACAAATCTTTAGAAATAACAAGGTTGAGATACCTCATTTCCAAAATTCTCCCACTTGTCGAATACCTTGTGAGAGCCAAGAGAGACCTTCTATCATAGATCAATTGCTAGGGGCCGAAAGGCCCATAGACTTTGAACAACACCTAAATTTTGCTATGCTCATAGGCTTAGTCAATGCATCTACAACATTTTCCACTATCTCTACCTTTTCCAGCTTCACCCTG
Organism: Sequoiadendron giganteum; assembly: GCA_007115665.2. NCBI lineage: Eukaryota > Viridiplantae > Streptophyta > Pinopsida > Cupressales > Cupressaceae > Sequoiadendron > Sequoiadendron giganteum. Next base: position 31,153,424 of record CM021100.1, on the reverse strand, counting down.
CCATCCTTGACCATATCTCTCATGAAGTGACACTGAACATCAATGTGTTTTGTCCTGGCATGAAATGTTGGGTTCCTTGCAAGGCATATTGCATTCTGACTATCACAATAAATTTTAACTGCACCCTATTTCAATCCAATATATAAACACAAATGCTTTAGCCAAATGGATTCTTTATAGGAATGAGTAGCTACCATATACTCTACCTTAGTTGTGGACAAAGCTACCACAACCTATCGCTTGCTCATGCAACTAATTGCACCACCATTAAGAGGAAATATATATGCATTGGTGGACCTTCTACTATTGACATCACCAACCTTTAATCTAAATCCACAAAACCATGAATACTTAGGGAATGCTGATCTTCTCTACCATGAAAACATATAGAGTAATCTATTGTACCTCACAAATATCTAAAGACCCTCTTAACTGCATCCCAATGCACTCTTCCAAGATTAGACATAAAATCAAAAAGAAACTCCCATTGCTTGGGAAATGTCTGGTCTTGTATAGACCATAACATACATTAAACTTCCAACTACACTCTAGTAAGGCACTCTACTCATGTCTTCCATCTCTAATGAGGATGTAGGACATTCTAAAATAGAGAGCCTCATTCCCAATGTAATAGGAACACAAAGTGGTTTATAATCCTGCATGTGGAACCTTTACAAAACATAACAAACATAATTACTCTAGCTAAGCCATAACTTTTTATTCTCACAATCTCTTCTAATCTCCATGCCAAGCATGTGTTTTTTTGCACCAAGATCTTTCATTTCAAATTTCACAGAGCTAAGATTTCAATTCTGCAATCAAACCTTTTCCTTTTCCAATAAACATCATGTCATCAACATATAAAACAATTACCAAGAAACAATCACCATCAGATTTAAAATATAAATAGTGATCAGATTTAGACTGCACAAATCCCAAAATCAACACATATGTATCAAAATTATGGTACCACATCCCAAGACTTTCTTTAAGGCCATTCAGAGATTTCTTTAACATACAAACTAAATTTCTTTTACCTTTTACCATGTAGTTCTCTCGCTGTGTCATATGAATTTCTTCCTCCAAATCACTATGAAGAAACACCATTTTCACATCCATTTGTTCCACCTCTAGATTATAAGATACTACAATAGATAATAAAAAATTAATGGATGTCACTTTAGTTATAGGAGAAAAAATCTCACCATAATCAATACCCTCAATCTGAGAGTATCCCTTCACAACCAACAATGCCTTATACTTTTCAACATTTCCATCTGAACCAATATTTTTATTAAACACCCATTTATATCCAACAAGTTTCTGACCTTCAGAAAATGGTACAATGTTCCATGTATCATTCCTTTTAAGGGCTACCATCTCTTCATCCATGGCTATTTTCCAAGGCTTTGCATCATTCATACCCAAAGCCTCCTGCATAGATCTGGGTTCATCAATGTTAGTACTCAAAGAAAATATACAGTACTTCCAATCATTAGGTGAATATCCATACCTTTGAGGTGGTTTCCTTTTCCTTGTAGACCTTTGAATAGGCTGTGGTGGAGGTTCTTCCACTCCTTCCTCCTCTTCCTCTTCCTTTGATTCAGATCTTGATGAGCTCTCCTCAACTTCTTGTCTATTTTGGGTTCTTGATTCAACTTCCTCAGGCATAGAAGGAAGTTGAACTACATCCTTTTTCTATTCAATTTCTTTATGCCATTCTAGCTGAAAATTTATAGGAGAAGATTTAATCTCTCTAAAAATAACACTTCTAGAATAAATTACCTTTTGTGAAGCAAGGGTCTTAAAGCTTGTATCCTTTCACACCATAGCTGTAGTTGATGAAGATGCATTTGACATCCTTAGAATCCAATTTTTGTTCTCTTCTCCTTACGAACATGTGCATATGCCTCACAATGAAAAAAATTCAGATGTCTAAGTGAATGATTTTTCGCCGACCATGCCTCCATTAGTGTTTTATCAACAAGTGCTGATGTAGGAAATCTATTTATCAAATAACAAGCAGTGGCAACAACTTCAACCCAATTTTTTTGTTCTAGATTAGCTCGAGTAAACATGCTTCTAGCCTTCTCCATCAACATTTTGTTCATTCTTTCTACAACTCCATTTTTCTATGGGGAATATAGAGTTGTCTTTTGTCTTTTAATCCTACAATCTATACATAATCTATCAAAGTCTACAGAATAGTACTCACCAAAATTTTCAGTCCTCAAATATTTAATTTTATTTCCAATATGAGTTTCTACCATAGCCTTGAACTCAAAATGATTGAAAACTTTAGATTTACTCTTTAAAAAATATACCCATGTTCTCCTACTAAAATCATCAATGAAAGTAACATAATAAATTGATTTACCAATAGAAGCAATATCAACAAGACCAAACACATCAGAATGAATCAAATCCAAGATACATGAAGACTTATGAGAAGATAACTAAAAATAAACCTGGTTTTGTTTCACATAAATATAATGTTCACAAAAATCAAACTCTAGATTGCAATCATTCAACCCCTCAACGAGGTTCTTATTTTTCAGGGCTTTTAAACCCCTTCTCTCCAATGTGGACAAGCCTTTGGTTCCATAACATGGTCTTCTCTACAGACAACTTTAATTTGGTAGACAAATCACCCTTGGGTACCCAAAAGCCATGACCATCCGCAAAAGAGAAAAGCATCTCTTTTTTCAGCAAAGTAGTTTTTGGCTTAATCTTATCAAAAGTGTTATTACATTCAACTGTGCATGCATTCAATTGGTACAATGTACCCAATATTATTCCTCTTGTTATCACCATAGCACCTCTCACCATTTTCACATGTGTTTCAAAAAACTGTACATGCACACCCGCATCTATTAGCTTGATAATAGATAATAAATTTCTTACTAGTCCTAGGATATGCAAGACACCATGAAATCATCTAACTCTAACGTCAAATTTTTTCACATGAATACTACCACAACCAACAATATCAATGAAAAAATCATCACCCAAATACACCTTACCACCATCATAGTTTTATACTTACTAAATTAGTTTTTGTTAGGATTCATGTGGAAAGATGCACCCAAGTCTATCTTGACCATACATTATTACTTAAAGGAATGGCCAAGGCTGCAATAAAGGCATCTACATCTTCCTTTTCAGACCTAGAATCAGAATCTTGCTTCTTATTCTTATTTTTCTCCTCTTCTTTACAATGCTTTTGGAAGTGTTCGGGTTTTCCAAAGTTCCAAAATATTACCTTGGACTTGCTAGGCGATTTTGATCTCACCTTATTTTTGGACTTGGAATGGCCACACTGCTTCTCATCTTTGCCTCGTTCTTTTTGTCTTCCTCAAACACTCAAAGCCTCTTTGGTGTTCAGAGAGACCTTCCTTCTCATCTCTTCGAAGAGTAGAGAACCAACAAAATACTCCATCTTCAAGATAATTTTTTTTTCTCCCAATGGCCATGACTAGGCTGTCCCATGAGTTTGGCAACAAACATAACAAAGTTTGACACATTTTTTCTTCATCCATCTTAACCCTAACTGAGGTCAATCGAGTCACCAACATATTGAATGTTTCCATATGCTCATAAATTTTTCCACCTTCTTCCAATCTCAAGGAATATAATTTCTTCTTCAAGAAAATCTTATTTATTAAGATTTGGCTTGGTATATCTCACCCAACTTCTTCCAAAGATTCTTTGAAGTGGGTTCTTCATGGACATTTATCAAGATTGAATCTGCAAGACATAGTATAATGAGACCTTTAGCTTTTCTATCCATTATATCATATTTTGTAGCCAAAGCTGGATCCGTAGGCCTCTAGACATTTTCATCCACTGCATCCCATAGATCCCAATCAATCAATAAATCTTCCATCTTCAACTTTCACATTTGAAAGTTCGTACTAGAAAAATTCTCTAACTCAATCCTCCTAGATGTGCTCCCCATTTGAAAAGATATCTGCAACAAGATTATAAAGTATCCTCTACACAAGCTCCCACTCAAACCTTGATTAGCTCAAAAACCCCAACAAACCCACAAATGAAACCAAAGGTGATCTGATACCACTTGTAAGGAAATTAGACTAGCATAAACAATTTCCTACACCAATGTTGAGAAGAGATACTATGAAAACTTTAAAATTGATCTAATAGTTACTGAACAACTAGAAACATATTCAATAGAAAATAAACAATGAACACAAGATATATATGGGGAAGACCCTTTTCGGGTGAAAATCCCCACACTGCAAAGCCTGCTCAATGTATTTCAAATCTAACAACAAGAGTGCATACACTTGCAAAGCAAGTCTTTTATATGAGTATAACCAGTAAACAACTCTGGAAGAATTCTAGCAACAATTTGACAACATAACAATACTTGCAAATTCAACACACAAATTAATTATCAAGCCCTCAATTTATAGACCTTTAGCAATACAAGAAACCATCAGTGGTTTACAAAACCATGTGCAAAACCTCTCATGAGGTGTATTGCCCAAAAATACAAGATTTCGGTCTAAAATTAGGCTCTCACATCCACAATATTCTCCCCGATTTTTGACCCTCAAAGATGTCATAAAATATGTCATAGTATCTCTAAAACTAACCCTTCCATGATATGCTATCACATGGACATCTTTTGACAACTAAAATTTCTATTTTCAAAGCACTGACAATGCGTAATAGCTGTAGGAAAATCTTAAATGAAAATAAAATAAAACAAATATTTGAAAATAGAAAGGTTGAGACACCTCATTTCCAACACTTATCTACTAATTTTAAAAATAGTCCAAACCATCTTTTTATATTCTTGTGAATTATCATATATAATCCTATATACGTATATATGTATGAATTAGTTTTCCAAAAAGAATTTGCATGCTTGTATTTGCATGACTAAATACAAATATTTGAGTTTTTAAAAAATTAAAGAGAAAGAGAAGAATTTTATTATTCATACCTAGAAATGAATGTAGAAACTTCTGCACTCTCGAATCTCCAAGTTGTAGTAACAAATTCTCAATGAGAAGAGAATAAAATGATAACACCTTCCTCCCAAATGGCTATGTTGAGAGTTGTTCCTTCTTTTTAGTGCCAAATGAGAATTGAATAATAAAAGATACAAAAGATCGACTTGAAATATTTAGAGATAAAATCCAGATGTAACAAATAACTCTCCTACAAATTCATGCCAACCAAGAAGATTAAAAGAAATCACTTCCAGTCACTATTCTAGTTTTCTCTTTTTCAAAACAATTCCAAACAACAATAACAAAAGATATCACTTATCTTTTTCTTTCTCATGTCTATCTCCCTTATTCTTCCTCAATACAATATATAGAAATCTATACATAAGATAGCCAAAATTAAAGGGTAACCAAAACCATAAAATTTGGCACCCCATAATACAATTTACCATATACTAAAAATAGAAAGCTAACACCTCTTGTAGAGGCTCGACCAATGCCTTTCTTTCCACATTTTAAAATGGTTTCTAAAAGCATTCAAGATTTAGTTGAAATAAAGGTTCTATCGCCAGTTACCCCCTATCCCCATACAACTACTTAAGCATGTTTTCTACTTAAATTTAAGCAGTTTAAGCAGTTGGAGTGTCCCCATGCAAAAAATAATTGGAACATGAAAAGGATAATTTGGAATATTTTTAAGCAGCTTATGCTTAAGAATTGAAAGTAAGCCATGAAGAAAAAAGGGGTGTTGGAAATAAGCAGTAGCTGCATAATGTCAAAAATGCCACATGGCTTCACATATTTCTTTCCCTCTTTTTTAATATTTGATTTCCCTTTTTTTTTTCTTAATTTTTAATTGCACAAGCTATTATGAAATATTATAAATTCAAATTTAAGCTGGCTGCTTAAAAATAAGCAGTAAAATTAACTTTCATGGGGCCACCAGCTCCACAAATAAGTTAAGAAGTTTCCTAAATAAGTTAAGCAGTGGTTGCTAGCCAAAATAAGCTAAGCAGCAACATGGGGACATGCCATTAGTGGCTGATTATTCATTTAAGAAAATAGTTTAAATATGCCTTTAAACATGGGTTGACCATTTCCTCCCTTGCTACAACTTTGAAACTATTTTAAAGGAATTAAATATAGTTATTTCTGCCACTTAAGTGGCTCCCTAATTCAGTTTAAAGGTGTGCCATAGTTGGCCAATAAACTTGGTGCCAACAATGACTTTCATGCCATGCAATAAAGCTTAAAACTAATGGCTTAAAAAGTGCCATTGTATGGAATTTATAACACTTTAATAAAATAGTTTGAATTGCTTTTAAAAAAGGAAACCAATGTGGCCACTTCCTTGTTTATAGATTTTATCTTTAATTCCAAACTTATAGTCATCAAATAAGCCTTTGATAGAGGCTTCATTACCTTTCAAGGAGATTCAAATGATGAAGATTTAAATTATCTTATAAAGCATGATATTAATAAATATAATTAACACATATTATAAATATATATCTATATATACATATATATTATATTATTTTAATATACTATATATATATACATATTGATAATGAAATATCATGTATATATACATATTTAAATGTATGCTCATTTCATATATATATATGTATGTATATATGTATATATGTATATATATATATATATATATATATATATAAATATATATATATGTATATATATATATATATATATATACATATATTTTAAAGGAAATTATGATTGAATTCTCTTGTCAAACTCTCAACATTATTTAATCAATTAACATTGACAATAACAAAATATTAACAAACACTTTATTTTTTTTCAAAAATGATCAAAACTCACTCCGACTAGGTTAAACTTAACCTATTGACAAAGCTCAATTTTTAACACAAGACACAATTTGACTCGATGAGGTTTAAAGCAGATCTCCGTGAGTGTATGGAAACTTAGATAGCAATATCTGTTATTTTGAAGTCCATAATCCTCTCCTAGGTGATATTCTCCCTCTCCCACTAGAGGGAGAGAAATAATCCTACATGTCACTTAGAAAAACATTCATGTAGTTAGCCATTAACAATTATGACAAAATCAAATTGTTGATTAAATAACATATATTCATTGAAATGTAAATACATTTCATTGCATACAATTTCATTGAAATATTAAATATCATAAGGACATCATCATCTTGCATAAAAATTATATTTTAATGTATAAGTTAAAGTGATTCAGTACAAAAAAATGAGGTGTAACCAATATTATAAGCACAAGTGCTATAACAACAATTGGACCTTGTTTAAATACTGGCCCCTCTCCCCTAGAGAGCTGACAATCAATCACAATAAAAATGAAACAATACAAAATGTCACGTAAGAACCACCACGTAGCTAACAATTCATCATAATATGATATTATATACTAGCAATCACACCTTGGTGTTCAATGGGTACACCGAAGAAGTGTGGAAGGTCAATTAGGGAATTATTTGGTCTATTTTAAATATATACATTTGTGTAGTATACATGAGGTCATTTGATAAGCCATTTAGAAAATGACATTGTTTGTGCAACAAAGGTCATAAACAATCTCTCTCTTCCTCTCTCTCCCTTATTTATCTCTATATTTGTCTTCCCTTCTCTCTTCCTCAATCTATATTTCTCTCATTTCTTCTCTCTATCTATTTCCATCTCCCTATATTTCTCCCCTTACTATTTTTTTCTATCCATATTTATCTCCCCCCCTCTCTCCCTTTCCCTCTTTATCTCATGATCTCTCTACCTCTATATATATCTTTGTCTCATATTTCTCTCTCTCTCTCTCTCTCTGACTATATCTATCTATGTCTCTCCTCTTCTCTCTTTTCCTCTCTCTTTCTTTAAAACTCTTCCTATCTCTATCTCTGTCTCTCTTTATTTATTTCTTTATATCTATACCTCTATTTTGTATCTCTATTTCTCTTTTTATTATCTCTTTGTCTCCCTCTCTATTTCTCTCTCTATCTATTTTCCTCCTAAGTGTGCAATGGGTACACTGAAGAACTTTTAAAGGTGAGCTATCATACCCTTAATCAAATGACATGCTACCTTGAGCATAACTCCCCAGGGAGATGCTATCCTTGGATTGTTGGCATGAAATGACTAATAAAAAATTACCTTCTCTCTCTCACTCATTCTATAAATTTTAATTTTAATTTAAAGTTTGAAATCCATTTTATTATATAAAATATAACAAAAATCCAAAATAGAATTATTCTACAATAATTAAAGTTTAAGTAAGATAAAAAATTATAAATTAAATTAATTCTAATAATTTTTAATTATTATTTGTAATTTCATAAAAGGACATAAATAATAAAAATAAATTTTAAGCTTTAAAAATTTAAATTAAAAACTAAAATAAAATAAACTAAGTGGAAATTCAAAATATATCAAAATCCAAATATTAATAAACACAATAATTTTAAAAAATTAATAACAAATAATAAACTTATTAAGTTAATAAATGATTAAATAAAAAAAGTAAAACTATTTTTTTAATTTATTAGAATTGAAATATTAATAAAATATGTACCTAAAAATATAATTAATATATTACAAATAATATTAATATAAACTCAATATTAACAAATAAAAAAATATTTTAATTAAAATCTGAAAATTAAAACTGTATTTCAAATAAAATATTAAAAATAAAAATAAACTATATTAAAATTATTAAAAGTAAAAATTTAACTTATATATTAAAAATTACAAGTAACGCCAAGAAAAAAATAAACAAGATTAACATAAAATCAATATTAATAAGTAAAAAAATATTTTAATTAAAATTTGAAAACTAAAACTCTATTTCAAATAAAATATTAAAAATAAAAATAAACTATATTAAAATTATTAAAAATAAAAATTTAACTTTTATATTAAAAATTACAAGTAACATTAAGTGAAAATTAAAAAAAAATCAAAACATTAAAAAGTTTTATTAATTTATTATTATTAATTGAAAAATATATATATTTATTTAAAACTTATGATTATTTATATAAAAATTTAATTTAATTTTAGCGGCCGCCCCGCGATCTTTGAGATTTGGAAGAAACTTAATCCAGAGGAAAACACAAAATTTATTTAAAGAATAAATTTGATGTTTGGTATTCTTTGACAATGAGGAAAGCAAATTGGCCGCTAAAACAATTTCGCTTGCCAACTACAAATAATAATATTTTGATATTCTCCACTATGTCAACATTGTGTAGACCAAGCACCTTTTTAAATTTGCTTTAATACCTAGGTAAAAGTACTTTTTAAATTTGTTTTTGAACTAAAATCTTCCTTTTACGTCGCTCTAGGAACTCCTTTATTTTGCACTTTTTAGAAAGGCATAATTATGGGATTGGAAAACTAAAAGAACTCTATTTGGTCTACTTGTCACTCCAATGATACTCTATGGGTGTGAAATTTGGGGCAGGAGCATGTCAAATCAGAAATGGAGACAAGTGGAAAGAATACAAAAACAACTAATTATAAGCAGCCTCAAGCTCAAGACTATAGTGCCTTATGAGATTTTATTGTCCGAGACCGGTAATTTTCCCTTGGAGGCCTCGATGATGATCCGGTTATTAAGCTACTTAAAGAAGGTCTAGAATATGGAGAATCATCGCTAGCCTAAGCTAATTATGAAGGAAGAGATAACTAGAAGAAAGAACACCTGGATGAAACAAATTATCAAATGGATGAAAAAGTGGGATGTGGAAATGCATGAGTGCCCAAACACAAATGAAGAAATAAAAAAATATGTGAGAGAAAAATTTCAATATGCTATATGGATGAAAAAAACAAGGCATAAAAAGGAGTATTATATCAAAGAATTCAATCCCATGAGGGACCATGAAGAAAAGGCCTATATAGGAGCGAATATCAAATGGAAAGAAAAAAATTTGATAGCTCAATTGTGAACTAGTTCACATCATCTTAGGTGTGAAACATGCAGGTGGGTGGTTCTTAAAGAGGAGTGGGAAAATAGAATATGTCGATTTTGTAACAAGGGTATGGTGGAGACTGATGCAGAGGTGGGGTGCTAATCTCCTTTCCTATGTCAACACAAATATTTCTACACAATTTCAAAGTCCAATCACCCAAGGTTCTCCATTCAGCAACCTACACATCAATCTACACTTGTCGCACTTCAAAACTGGTTTAGGCCAATTTTCACTCAACCTTTCCAAAACACCTGACAATTAAAACATGGATTAAGATACCCTTTTCAGGGTTACACAACATACATGAAAATAAAGGGTCACTCTTTTGGACCAATGAGGACTTTCAGCACACCCACCTAGTTTCAGGCTTCACAATTGGACCTATTTTCCAAAGCAACATGCCTTTAAACCTATAAAAGGACAATGAAACCTTGGGGCAGCAATTCATATACCTTCAAACCTCCAAAATCACAAAAATATTCCATTGGTACGGACAAATACATGCCAAACTTGAAAAACCTTGTTTTAGGCACAATTCATGAGGGTTTATTGAAAATATGGGTTCCAAGACTTATCATAACATTCCACTGCATTAGACCAGCATAAAATGACCTTCAAAAACTCAAAACACTATCACATATAGAGTTCCAATCATATTTTTCCAAAACCTTACTTTAGTTCCTCAATTTCACTTGGAAAACTCATGAAAACACCCTAGGGCATCCCCCTAAAACCATACAACTTGTATTTTATGCCTCCCAAACCATTGGTACATCTAAAATTCCATGAAACAAGTCATTCCACTGAGTTACAGGGCTGGACAGCAAGTGGAATGACTAGAACATCATTTTTTACACCAATCAAACCCTCAAATTAGTTAGAAACAGGCAGTCCTAGAAAAATGAAGAGATCTCTCTCAAAACTCAATATTAGAACCTCTAATTGGATTCAGATGAAAGCTATTTCATTCCCCTATAAGATGATATAAGTCTCAGATCATATGGTGGTGGTACAAATCCGTACAATGCTTGCAAAGTTCAGGAAAACAGGAAAAACATGGGATTTGAGACCACCCGGTAATAAAACGGGGATATCTCACTCAATTCTCAATGAAATCACACTATTCCAATTCCAAAAGAAATTTTATTCAATTATCTATCCAACCATAATAGGATTGTAGTGTAAAAAAATACGTACAGGTCGTACAATGCACGGGATCAACAATTTCTTAATGGAAAACACAAAAAAACAGCAAACTTCTTATTAGAAACTCATTCCAAACTTCTCCAACAGCCTCTCTTCGAGATATTACAACAATATATCATGTAATCACATCCAAACCACCCCTTGAACTGACCAACTACCATAACCACCTTTTGTTAGAGTCTAAGATGACAATTTTTTGCCAATTTTGCTCTTAATCACTATCCCATTACAACTTGATCAACTTGATTTTGCAAATACCACCTAACTGACCTATTAAGCCCTCCAATACATTTAAAATGCTCATTGAGACCTTATTTAACATGGAATAAGACCCTACTCCCCATATCCCTTAAAACTCATGATTGCACATGGTTTTTGCATTATGAATCAAACGGACAAATTCAACTAAATGATTCAAAACCTTTTCAAATTACATTATGACTGGTCCTTTAGACCTTATTAAGCATAAATGAACACAAGACACACCTAGCTATCAACTTAGACTTCACAAGGTGTAGGTGCTCTTGCACCAGAGACTAAATGAAACTTCATCATGGATTGCTCAACGTATAAAGACATCCAAGATAGTTATGGGGACACTGTGCAGTTTGATAATTTGAATACCTTGTTTGAAGAGTCAAGGTTAGACAAAACTGCAAATTTCATCATCAAAATTCACTGCAGAAGGGCTGATCTCAATTGGAGTCTGCATACTATCTAGGGCCTTTATGTGGAGGGCTCTTGTGCTGTTCCTGGGTCCCATAGGCTTCTTTGGCCTCATGGACATCATTAAAATATTTCATTTCATTTCATTTTAAAGTATTACCGATTCACCAAATACTCTTTTATGAAATTTTTTTTCAAAGAATATTTATTTGACTTGTTTATATTGTCAATTTTTTTTAGATTTTTTTTACATGTCTCTTATAAAGCATTAGTATGAAATATGCAAGCCCTAAAGTTACTTTTCTATATGAAATTTTAGGGCTAAAAAATTCCTCGACCAAAGAATTGTCCAACATGCTTAAAATTAAAACTAGAAAGTCTCAGTTGTGTTTCCACATTTATGTCTACAAATTTATTAGTCCTGCTTGGAACTTGATGGTCCTACACTATGATTTTTTAATATAATTTTTTTATATATAATAATTTGAATTATTAGTAAAATATATATATTGAGATTATAAATGAATGCAATTGAACATTTTAAAATATAAGATATAGTAATAAACTTAACGAGTATCTGTTTAATTAGTTAAATTTAAATTAGAAAATTAGAAAATTTATGATTTAAATTTATGAGTTTATTTATCTTTTTTAGATATGGAATTAATCTTTATTGAAGGAAATGATTATGCATAATACACAATTTTATTTCTTACTTTACTAAATCATTGTTCTCTAGTTTATTCTAAAGATTTGTCACATTTAAAAATACTTTTAAAGGGATACTAGATTGTTGGGCTATATACTCTCATGGATTAAGTCATTCTAAGATCTAAAAAATAGTCACTTCAATCATGGAAATGCTCTAGGATGAATATGTAGATCTAAATTCATCTTATGACACCAATAAAATTATTCTTAGGATGATTTTCTCTATGAATGAGAATGATATTCTTTGATGTATGATGATTAAAATGAGTGTAATTGAATTACTTTAAATACAACTATATTGTTATAGTTTGCAAACTTAGACTCAACAAAAACTTGACAAGCCCAAAGTTTTTGGCATAGAAAAAAATCAACAAAACTCAACAACTTAAAAAAACTTGTATGACATGAAAAGAGTGATTTTAGATACATGATCAAAATTATTATACGATTATTCTTTTTTTTATATTTAATTTTTATATGTTTTTTCTCAAAATAAATCAGTTCTTACTATTTAAAGGGTAATTTTAAATATATAATTATTAGAAAAATTTCTTGATAGACAAGGTCAACTATCAAAATTAGGCCTTGAAAATAAGTATATCTTTTGTTTACAATATTAGTTTTTGGATTTATTATAGATGATGCAAAAATTATTTTCAATCTTTAAATTTAACATAATTTTTGTAATTTGTTCTCATTTAGATTGATTGAAATTTGTAATTAGATCTCCTTATTTAAAATCTTGTAATCACACTAAATATAAAGTTTCATATTTGTTTTTTGTGTTGATAGGTTTCATGCTTGAGTATTCTTAATTTCTTGGGAGTCTTTTATGGAGATTTTGTTATTAATAAAAAGGGGTAAAAATTTATACAATTAAGAAGAAATAAATTACAATCAAAATATATGCCCCTGCACCGAGGACCACCAAGAAAACCCACAGAGTAGAAACTAGCCCTAAAATTTTCCCAAACCACACGTCCAATCCCAACCTAAAAAACTTAAACATCCTCCTAAAGCAACAAATTCAACCTTTAGGAATAGTTTGAGGGAAGTTTCTCCAAATAATCAATCTTCCAAGTGCCCCTATGCTCTAAAGCCCATTTTTCCAAACAATCCACAACCTTGATCCATTCCCTAGGGATATGAAAAATGAAATTAAATCCAAGGATGACCTAATCTGATGAATTTGATGAATACTGAATCCAAAATCCAATTCGCTCCATCCAAGGAACCCTTATTCAACATATCCACCACAATCTACAAATTAGACTCATTAATCATCTTGCATCAACCCAACTCACAACCCTTTTCCAAAGAAAAAAGGATATTCAAATCCTCCATAAAGTTATTACTTTGGTTCCCTTGAAGTTGTAAAAAATAAAGATGGGAGACCCCTCATTGACCCTACCAACACCACCAACACTAGCATAACCAAGATTTCCCCTAGAAGAATCATCAAACTTTATCTTCAAGACACCCATAGGAGGTGGATGCCATCTACCATCACGTTGTATCTTTGTAGTGGAATTTCGCCTATCAATGGAACATGACCTCCATGATCCTCCATCAACCAAACCTATCCCTTGCATCACCCCCACCTCGATAGCCTCCAAAGGGATATCCACCTCACATTTGGCTTGAACAGTTTTTTGAATCATGCTATGGGCTTGCTTCCAAATTTGATGAGAAGAAAAAATCACTCCATTAAAGACCCTATGATTCCTCTCTAACCAAATCTACCATAGAATTCAATAATGGCCTATACCCCAAGCCACTCAAAGAAAAAATATCCTTGAAGGAGGCCTCCCTAAAGTCATCCAAAACTCAACAAAAGATGAAGAATACACATAAGATTACCTCCAAATATCAAACCAATAGTTCCAAATAGTCCTGGAGTACCTACACTAAAGCAACTAGTGTGCTACATATTCCACATTATTCCCACATAGAACACACTTGAAAGGCCCATAAAAACCCTTCTTCTGATGGTTATCCCAAGCGAGGAACCTATTACAAGCCATAAGCTAAAGAAAAAAGTTGCATTAGGCCATCCAAAATTGTTCCACACATACTTCCACCAAGGAACCTCCTCCCTACCATACTTTCATCTATCTATTTCTTGATTTCCAGCAACCACCAGAAAAACTCCCATGGGGTTTAGACCCCAAGCCAAGATATCATCTATTTATAAGGAGCTACAAAATATACTAGCCAAAATATGAGACAATTCATTTGATCCTCCTCCAATCCCCCTAAGGGCCAATCATGAACATCCTTCCACCTGCTAACTTCCACCTGGCCAAGATTCTTAGGAACTTTAAAGTCTTCCATTTGAGTCCAAACAACCTCAAAAAATGCGAAGAAAATATTTTATAGATTCAGATATGGAGTTCATGATCATCCTAAAAATAAAACAAAAAGAGAGCCTCAGACCCTCTATTAAAAATCCAGAACAATCCCTGCTTCACAAGACTAGATCACCTCTTGAGAGTGTTCAAAATCATAGATCCTTTACCTTCCAAAGAGATCCTAGGAATATCTTTCCAATCTATCCCTCAAAAATATTTTGATGACAAGATCTTGGCCCAAGCTTGGTCTTGGTTAGTGCACCATATCCTATACAACTTCACCACCAAAGCTTGCCTAGTGAGGACTACTTGTTTCAGACCAAGACCACCAAGCCACTTTGGTTTGCAAACATTCTCATAATTTACTAAACTCCACTTTGAGGAAGAAATATTACCAACCCAAATAAATTATATAAATAACACATTCAACTCATTAACGAAACTAGCAGGAGTAATATGAACCATATACATTTAAATTAGGAGAGCTTGAACCATGTATTTTAAAATCAAGACTCTACTAGCAAAGGAGAACCATCTATACATCCAATGACCAACCTGCTCCTGGTATTTATCTAACACATTCTTCCAAGTCACTCTAGGCAATGGACCAACAAAGAGAGGGATACCCAAGTACACAAAATGAAGAGTACAATAATTTAAAATCTTAAGATACACACTACTCTTGTCTGAATGCATAACATAGTACTAAAGAAGAAAATGGAAGGTCCTTATCTTCACTAATTTTCTAACCTAAAGCCGCTAGATGGAAATCCAAAGCATGCTTATTGTTGGTCACTTCACAAATTATGGAAACACCCATCAAAGCCATATTATCCATAAACTATAAGTGGGATTAGGGGCCCAACTCATTTCAAAAATTCCAACCTTGAATAAGATTGTGTCTCATATGGGCTTGTGGGATTCTCCTAAGACCCTCAACCATAATAATAAATAGATAAGGAGACAAGGGGTCACCCTGTTTGAGACCCCTAGATGCTCCAAAAAGAGAAGAGGGTTCCCCATTAATCAACATTGAATAGGAAGTTGACACAACACAACTCATCACCCATTCAATCCATCCTTACCCAAATCCAAAGGTAGAGAGCATCTTATGAAGAAAGTCCCATTTAATCCAGTTATAAGCTTTGTCCATATCCAACTTAATGAACATAGCCTTCTCCTTGGATATCTCTATAAAGTGATTAGATTCTATAACAATAACCACCCATCAAGGATTTGCCTCCCTGAAACAAAACCTCCCCGCTCTTCAAAGATGATCTTACCAAGCCACGACTTAAGTCTCTCCACCAATAATTTAGAAATAATCTTGTAAAAAATATTACATAGGGAAATTATTTTGAACTGATCAAGAGAAGTAGCTCCCTCTCTCTTAGGGATAAGCAAAAGGAATGTAGAATTAATTTCTCTTAGCATCCGATTTATACACTTTGATTCCTACACCACAACCAGTAGATCAAATTTGATAACCTCCCAGAACTCTTGAAAAAATTCTATCAAAAAATGATCTAGTCTAGGGGCCTTTCCTTTTTTAATTTTTAAAAAAATCTCTTCCACTTCCTCTAATATGATAGGCTTAAGCATCATGTCATTTTCCTTAGGGGAAATAATTGAGGGAATACAATCAAGAATAAGGTTTTCTGTAATGCCTCGCCAAGTAACCTTAAAGGAAGTTGCAATTAATGTCTTAAGCGAACCAATTTTTTTTTTTTAATTTTATAAAGTGCATTTAACATACA
>CM021100.1:31047950-31136676 GCA_007115665.2 Sequoiadendron giganteum | reverse complement strand
TGCTTCTAGCCTTCTCCATCAACATTTTGTTCATTCTTTCTACAACTCCATTTTTCTATGGGGAATATAGAGTTGTCTTTTGTCTTTTAATCCTACAATCTATACATAATCTATCAAAGTCTACAGAATAGTACTCACCAAAATTTTCAGTCCTCAAATATTTAATTTTATTTCCAATATGAGTTTCTACCATAGCCTTGAACTCAAAATGATTGAAAACTTTAGATTTACTCTTTAAAAAATATACCCATGTTCTCCTACTAAAATCATCAATGAAAGTAACATAATAAATTGATTTACCAATAGAAGCAATATCAACAAGACCAAACACATCAGAATGAATCAAATCCAAGATACATGAAGACTTATGAGAAGATAACTAAAAATAAACCTGGTTTTGTTTCACATAAATATAATGTTCACAAAAATCAAACTCTAGATTGCAATCATTCAACCCCTCAACGAGGTTCTTATTTTTCAGGGCTTTTAAACCCCTTCTCTCCAATGTGGACAAGCCTTTGGTTCCATAACATGGTCTTCTCTACAGACAACTTTAATTTGGTAGACAAATCACCCTTGGGTACCCAAAAGCCATGACCATCCGCAAAAGAGAAAAGCATCTCTTTTTTCAGCAAAGTAGTTTTTGGCTTAATCTTATCAAAAGTGTTATTACATTCAACTGTGCATGCATTCAATTGGTACAATGTACCCAATATTATTCCTCTTGTTATCACCATAGCACCTCTCACCATTTTCACATGTGTTTCAAAAAACTGTACATGCACACCCGCATCTATTAGCTTGATAATAGATAATAAATTTCTTACTAGTCCTAGGATATGCAAGACACCATGAAATCATCTAACTCTAACGTCAAATTTTTTCACATGAATACTACCACAACCAACAATATCAATGAAAAAATCATCACCCAAATACACCTTACCACCATCATAGTTTTATACTTACTAAATTAGTTTTTGTTAGGATTCATGTGGAAAGATGCACCCAAGTCTATCTTGACCATACATTATTACTTAAAGGAATGGCCAAGGCTGCAATAAAGGCATCTACATCTTCCTTTTCAGACCTAGAATCAGAATCTTGCTTCTTATTCTTATTTTTCTCCTCTTCTTTACAATGCTTTTGGAAGTGTTCGGGTTTTCCAAAGTTCCAAAATATTACCTTGGACTTGCTAGGCGATTTTGATCTCACCTTATTTTTGGACTTGGAATGGCCACACTGCTTCTCATCTTTGCCTCGTTCTTTTTGTCTTCCTCAAACACTCAAAGCCTCTTTGGTGTTCAGAGAGACCTTCCTTCTCATCTCTTCGAAGAGTAGAGAACCAACAAAATACTCCATCTTCAAGATAATTTTTTTTTCTCCCAATGGCCATGACTAGGCTGTCCCATGAGTTTGGCAACAAACATAACAAAGTTTGACACATTTTTTCTTCATCCATCTTAACCCTAACTGAGGTCAATCGAGTCACCAACATATTGAATGTTTCCATATGCTCATAAATTTTTCCACCTTCTTCCAATCTCAAGGAATATAATTTCTTCTTCAAGAAAATCTTATTTATTAAGATTTGGCTTGGTATATCTCACCCAACTTCTTCCAAAGATTCTTTGAAGTGGGTTCTTCATGGACATTTATCAAGATTGAATCTGCAAGACATAGTATAATGAGACCTTTAGCTTTTCTATCCATTATATCATATTTTGTAGCCAAAGCTGGATCCGTAGGCCTCTAGACATTTTCATCCACTGCATCCCATAGATCCCAATCAATCAATAAATCTTCCATCTTCAACTTTCACATTTGAAAGTTCGTACTAGAAAAATTCTCTAACTCAATCCTCCTAGATGTGCTCCCCATTTGAAAAGATATCTGCAACAAGATTATAAAGTATCCTCTACACAAGCTCCCACTCAAACCTTGATTAGCTCAAAAACCCCAACAAACCCACAAATGAAACCAAAGGTGATCTGATACCACTTGTAAGGAAATTAGACTAGCATAAACAATTTCCTACACCAATGTTGAGAAGAGATACTATGAAAACTTTAAAATTGATCTAATAGTTACTGAACAACTAGAAACATATTCAATAGAAAATAAACAATGAACACAAGATATATATGGGGAAGACCCTTTTCGGGTGAAAATCCCCACACTGCAAAGCCTGCTCAATGTATTTCAAATCTAACAACAAGAGTGCATACACTTGCAAAGCAAGTCTTTTATATGAGTATAACCAGTAAACAACTCTGGAAGAATTCTAGCAACAATTTGACAACATAACAATACTTGCAAATTCAACACACAAATTAATTATCAAGCCCTCAATTTATAGACCTTTAGCAATACAAGAAACCATCAGTGGTTTACAAAACCATGTGCAAAACCTCTCATGAGGTGTATTGCCCAAAAATACAAGATTTCGGTCTAAAATTAGGCTCTCACATCCACAATATTCTCCCCGATTTTTGACCCTCAAAGATGTCATAAAATATGTCATAGTATCTCTAAAACTAACCCTTCCATGATATGCTATCACATGGACATCTTTTGACAACTAAAATTTCTATTTTCAAAGCACTGACAATGCGTAATAGCTGTAGGAAAATCTTAAATGAAAATAAAATAAAACAAATATTTGAAAATAGAAAGGTTGAGACACCTCATTTCCAACACTTATCTACTAATTTTAAAAATAGTCCAAACCATCTTTTTATATTCTTGTGAATTATCATATATAATCCTATATACGTATATATGTATGAATTAGTTTTCCAAAAAGAATTTGCATGCTTGTATTTGCATGACTAAATACAAATATTTGAGTTTTTAAAAAATTAAAGAGAAAGAGAAGAATTTTATTATTCATACCTAGAAATGAATGTAGAAACTTCTGCACTCTCGAATCTCCAAGTTGTAGTAACAAATTCTCAATGAGAAGAGAATAAAATGATAACACCTTCCTCCCAAATGGCTATGTTGAGAGTTGTTCCTTCTTTTTAGTGCCAAATGAGAATTGAATAATAAAAGATACAAAAGATCGACTTGAAATATTTAGAGATAAAATCCAGATGTAACAAATAACTCTCCTACAAATTCATGCCAACCAAGAAGATTAAAAGAAATCACTTCCAGTCACTATTCTAGTTTTCTCTTTTTCAAAACAATTCCAAACAACAATAACAAAAGATATCACTTATCTTTTTCTTTCTCATGTCTATCTCCCTTATTCTTCCTCAATACAATATATAGAAATCTATACATAAGATAGCCAAAATTAAAGGGTAACCAAAACCATAAAATTTGGCACCCCATAATACAATTTACCATATACTAAAAATAGAAAGCTAACACCTCTTGTAGAGGCTCGACCAATGCCTTTCTTTCCACATTTTAAAATGGTTTCTAAAAGCATTCAAGATTTAGTTGAAATAAAGGTTCTATCGCCAGTTACCCCCTATCCCCATACAACTACTTAAGCATGTTTTCTACTTAAATTTAAGCAGTTTAAGCAGTTGGAGTGTCCCCATGCAAAAAATAATTGGAACATGAAAAGGATAATTTGGAATATTTTTAAGCAGCTTATGCTTAAGAATTGAAAGTAAGCCATGAAGAAAAAAGGGGTGTTGGAAATAAGCAGTAGCTGCATAATGTCAAAAATGCCACATGGCTTCACATATTTCTTTCCCTCTTTTTTAATATTTGATTTCCCTTTTTTTTTTCTTAATTTTTAATTGCACAAGCTATTATGAAATATTATAAATTCAAATTTAAGCTGGCTGCTTAAAAATAAGCAGTAAAATTAACTTTCATGGGGCCACCAGCTCCACAAATAAGTTAAGAAGTTTCCTAAATAAGTTAAGCAGTGGTTGCTAGCCAAAATAAGCTAAGCAGCAACATGGGGACATGCCATTAGTGGCTGATTATTCATTTAAGAAAATAGTTTAAATATGCCTTTAAACATGGGTTGACCATTTCCTCCCTTGCTACAACTTTGAAACTATTTTAAAGGAATTAAATATAGTTATTTCTGCCACTTAAGTGGCTCCCTAATTCAGTTTAAAGGTGTGCCATAGTTGGCCAATAAACTTGGTGCCAACAATGACTTTCATGCCATGCAATAAAGCTTAAAACTAATGGCTTAAAAAGTGCCATTGTATGGAATTTATAACACTTTAATAAAATAGTTTGAATTGCTTTTAAAAAAGGAAACCAATGTGGCCACTTCCTTGTTTATAGATTTTATCTTTAATTCCAAACTTATAGTCATCAAATAAGCCTTTGATAGAGGCTTCATTACCTTTCAAGGAGATTCAAATGATGAAGATTTAAATTATCTTATAAAGCATGATATTAATAAATATAATTAACACATATTATAAATATATATCTATATATACATATATATTATATTATTTTAATATACTATATATATATACATATTGATAATGAAATATCATGTATATATACATATTTAAATGTATGCTCATTTCATATATATATATGTATGTATATATGTATATATGTATATATATATATATATATATATATATATAAATATATATATATGTATATATATATATATATATATATACATATATTTTAAAGGAAATTATGATTGAATTCTCTTGTCAAACTCTCAACATTATTTAATCAATTAACATTGACAATAACAAAATATTAACAAACACTTTATTTTTTTTCAAAAATGATCAAAACTCACTCCGACTAGGTTAAACTTAACCTATTGACAAAGCTCAATTTTTAACACAAGACACAATTTGACTCGATGAGGTTTAAAGCAGATCTCCGTGAGTGTATGGAAACTTAGATAGCAATATCTGTTATTTTGAAGTCCATAATCCTCTCCTAGGTGATATTCTCCCTCTCCCACTAGAGGGAGAGAAATAATCCTACATGTCACTTAGAAAAACATTCATGTAGTTAGCCATTAACAATTATGACAAAATCAAATTGTTGATTAAATAACATATATTCATTGAAATGTAAATACATTTCATTGCATACAATTTCATTGAAATATTAAATATCATAAGGACATCATCATCTTGCATAAAAATTATATTTTAATGTATAAGTTAAAGTGATTCAGTACAAAAAAATGAGGTGTAACCAATATTATAAGCACAAGTGCTATAACAACAATTGGACCTTGTTTAAATACTGGCCCCTCTCCCCTAGAGAGCTGACAATCAATCACAATAAAAATGAAACAATACAAAATGTCACGTAAGAACCACCACGTAGCTAACAATTCATCATAATATGATATTATATACTAGCAATCACACCTTGGTGTTCAATGGGTACACCGAAGAAGTGTGGAAGGTCAATTAGGGAATTATTTGGTCTATTTTAAATATATACATTTGTGTAGTATACATGAGGTCATTTGATAAGCCATTTAGAAAATGACATTGTTTGTGCAACAAAGGTCATAAACAATCTCTCTCTTCCTCTCTCTCCCTTATTTATCTCTATATTTGTCTTCCCTTCTCTCTTCCTCAATCTATATTTCTCTCATTTCTTCTCTCTATCTATTTCCATCTCCCTATATTTCTCCCCTTACTATTTTTTTCTATCCATATTTATCTCCCCCCCTCTCTCCCTTTCCCTCTTTATCTCATGATCTCTCTACCTCTATATATATCTTTGTCTCATATTTCTCTCTCTCTCTCTCTCTCTGACTATATCTATCTATGTCTCTCCTCTTCTCTCTTTTCCTCTCTCTTTCTTTAAAACTCTTCCTATCTCTATCTCTGTCTCTCTTTATTTATTTCTTTATATCTATACCTCTATTTTGTATCTCTATTTCTCTTTTTATTATCTCTTTGTCTCCCTCTCTATTTCTCTCTCTATCTATTTTCCTCCTAAGTGTGCAATGGGTACACTGAAGAACTTTTAAAGGTGAGCTATCATACCCTTAATCAAATGACATGCTACCTTGAGCATAACTCCCCAGGGAGATGCTATCCTTGGATTGTTGGCATGAAATGACTAATAAAAAATTACCTTCTCTCTCTCACTCATTCTATAAATTTTAATTTTAATTTAAAGTTTGAAATCCATTTTATTATATAAAATATAACAAAAATCCAAAATAGAATTATTCTACAATAATTAAAGTTTAAGTAAGATAAAAAATTATAAATTAAATTAATTCTAATAATTTTTAATTATTATTTGTAATTTCATAAAAGGACATAAATAATAAAAATAAATTTTAAGCTTTAAAAATTTAAATTAAAAACTAAAATAAAATAAACTAAGTGGAAATTCAAAATATATCAAAATCCAAATATTAATAAACACAATAATTTTAAAAAATTAATAACAAATAATAAACTTATTAAGTTAATAAATGATTAAATAAAAAAAGTAAAACTATTTTTTTAATTTATTAGAATTGAAATATTAATAAAATATGTACCTAAAAATATAATTAATATATTACAAATAATATTAATATAAACTCAATATTAACAAATAAAAAAATATTTTAATTAAAATCTGAAAATTAAAACTGTATTTCAAATAAAATATTAAAAATAAAAATAAACTATATTAAAATTATTAAAAGTAAAAATTTAACTTATATATTAAAAATTACAAGTAACGCCAAGAAAAAAATAAACAAGATTAACATAAAATCAATATTAATAAGTAAAAAAATATTTTAATTAAAATTTGAAAACTAAAACTCTATTTCAAATAAAATATTAAAAATAAAAATAAACTATATTAAAATTATTAAAAATAAAAATTTAACTTTTATATTAAAAATTACAAGTAACATTAAGTGAAAATTAAAAAAAAATCAAAACATTAAAAAGTTTTATTAATTTATTATTATTAATTGAAAAATATATATATTTATTTAAAACTTATGATTATTTATATAAAAATTTAATTTAATTTTAGCGGCCGCCCCGCGATCTTTGAGATTTGGAAGAAACTTAATCCAGAGGAAAACACAAAATTTATTTAAAGAATAAATTTGATGTTTGGTATTCTTTGACAATGAGGAAAGCAAATTGGCCGCTAAAACAATTTCGCTTGCCAACTACAAATAATAATATTTTGATATTCTCCACTATGTCAACATTGTGTAGACCAAGCACCTTTTTAAATTTGCTTTAATACCTAGGTAAAAGTACTTTTTAAATTTGTTTTTGAACTAAAATCTTCCTTTTACGTCGCTCTAGGAACTCCTTTATTTTGCACTTTTTAGAAAGGCATAATTATGGGATTGGAAAACTAAAAGAACTCTATTTGGTCTACTTGTCACTCCAATGATACTCTATGGGTGTGAAATTTGGGGCAGGAGCATGTCAAATCAGAAATGGAGACAAGTGGAAAGAATACAAAAACAACTAATTATAAGCAGCCTCAAGCTCAAGACTATAGTGCCTTATGAGATTTTATTGTCCGAGACCGGTAATTTTCCCTTGGAGGCCTCGATGATGATCCGGTTATTAAGCTACTTAAAGAAGGTCTAGAATATGGAGAATCATCGCTAGCCTAAGCTAATTATGAAGGAAGAGATAACTAGAAGAAAGAACACCTGGATGAAACAAATTATCAAATGGATGAAAAAGTGGGATGTGGAAATGCATGAGTGCCCAAACACAAATGAAGAAATAAAAAAATATGTGAGAGAAAAATTTCAATATGCTATATGGATGAAAAAAACAAGGCATAAAAAGGAGTATTATATCAAAGAATTCAATCCCATGAGGGACCATGAAGAAAAGGCCTATATAGGAGCGAATATCAAATGGAAAGAAAAAAATTTGATAGCTCAATTGTGAACTAGTTCACATCATCTTAGGTGTGAAACATGCAGGTGGGTGGTTCTTAAAGAGGAGTGGGAAAATAGAATATGTCGATTTTGTAACAAGGGTATGGTGGAGACTGATGCAGAGGTGGGGTGCTAATCTCCTTTCCTATGTCAACACAAATATTTCTACACAATTTCAAAGTCCAATCACCCAAGGTTCTCCATTCAGCAACCTACACATCAATCTACACTTGTCGCACTTCAAAACTGGTTTAGGCCAATTTTCACTCAACCTTTCCAAAACACCTGACAATTAAAACATGGATTAAGATACCCTTTTCAGGGTTACACAACATACATGAAAATAAAGGGTCACTCTTTTGGACCAATGAGGACTTTCAGCACACCCACCTAGTTTCAGGCTTCACAATTGGACCTATTTTCCAAAGCAACATGCCTTTAAACCTATAAAAGGACAATGAAACCTTGGGGCAGCAATTCATATACCTTCAAACCTCCAAAATCACAAAAATATTCCATTGGTACGGACAAATACATGCCAAACTTGAAAAACCTTGTTTTAGGCACAATTCATGAGGGTTTATTGAAAATATGGGTTCCAAGACTTATCATAACATTCCACTGCATTAGACCAGCATAAAATGACCTTCAAAAACTCAAAACACTATCACATATAGAGTTCCAATCATATTTTTCCAAAACCTTACTTTAGTTCCTCAATTTCACTTGGAAAACTCATGAAAACACCCTAGGGCATCCCCCTAAAACCATACAACTTGTATTTTATGCCTCCCAAACCATTGGTACATCTAAAATTCCATGAAACAAGTCATTCCACTGAGTTACAGGGCTGGACAGCAAGTGGAATGACTAGAACATCATTTTTTACACCAATCAAACCCTCAAATTAGTTAGAAACAGGCAGTCCTAGAAAAATGAAGAGATCTCTCTCAAAACTCAATATTAGAACCTCTAATTGGATTCAGATGAAAGCTATTTCATTCCCCTATAAGATGATATAAGTCTCAGATCATATGGTGGTGGTACAAATCCGTACAATGCTTGCAAAGTTCAGGAAAACAGGAAAAACATGGGATTTGAGACCACCCGGTAATAAAACGGGGATATCTCACTCAATTCTCAATGAAATCACACTATTCCAATTCCAAAAGAAATTTTATTCAATTATCTATCCAACCATAATAGGATTGTAGTGTAAAAAAATACGTACAGGTCGTACAATGCACGGGATCAACAATTTCTTAATGGAAAACACAAAAAAACAGCAAACTTCTTATTAGAAACTCATTCCAAACTTCTCCAACAGCCTCTCTTCGAGATATTACAACAATATATCATGTAATCACATCCAAACCACCCCTTGAACTGACCAACTACCATAACCACCTTTTGTTAGAGTCTAAGATGACAATTTTTTGCCAATTTTGCTCTTAATCACTATCCCATTACAACTTGATCAACTTGATTTTGCAAATACCACCTAACTGACCTATTAAGCCCTCCAATACATTTAAAATGCTCATTGAGACCTTATTTAACATGGAATAAGACCCTACTCCCCATATCCCTTAAAACTCATGATTGCACATGGTTTTTGCATTATGAATCAAACGGACAAATTCAACTAAATGATTCAAAACCTTTTCAAATTACATTATGACTGGTCCTTTAGACCTTATTAAGCATAAATGAACACAAGACACACCTAGCTATCAACTTAGACTTCACAAGGTGTAGGTGCTCTTGCACCAGAGACTAAATGAAACTTCATCATGGATTGCTCAACGTATAAAGACATCCAAGATAGTTATGGGGACACTGTGCAGTTTGATAATTTGAATACCTTGTTTGAAGAGTCAAGGTTAGACAAAACTGCAAATTTCATCATCAAAATTCACTGCAGAAGGGCTGATCTCAATTGGAGTCTGCATACTATCTAGGGCCTTTATGTGGAGGGCTCTTGTGCTGTTCCTGGGTCCCATAGGCTTCTTTGGCCTCATGGACATCATTAAAATATTTCATTTCATTTCATTTTAAAGTATTACCGATTCACCAAATACTCTTTTATGAAATTTTTTTTCAAAGAATATTTATTTGACTTGTTTATATTGTCAATTTTTTTTAGATTTTTTTTACATGTCTCTTATAAAGCATTAGTATGAAATATGCAAGCCCTAAAGTTACTTTTCTATATGAAATTTTAGGGCTAAAAAATTCCTCGACCAAAGAATTGTCCAACATGCTTAAAATTAAAACTAGAAAGTCTCAGTTGTGTTTCCACATTTATGTCTACAAATTTATTAGTCCTGCTTGGAACTTGATGGTCCTACACTATGATTTTTTAATATAATTTTTTTATATATAATAATTTGAATTATTAGTAAAATATATATATTGAGATTATAAATGAATGCAATTGAACATTTTAAAATATAAGATATAGTAATAAACTTAACGAGTATCTGTTTAATTAGTTAAATTTAAATTAGAAAATTAGAAAATTTATGATTTAAATTTATGAGTTTATTTATCTTTTTTAGATATGGAATTAATCTTTATTGAAGGAAATGATTATGCATAATACACAATTTTATTTCTTACTTTACTAAATCATTGTTCTCTAGTTTATTCTAAAGATTTGTCACATTTAAAAATACTTTTAAAGGGATACTAGATTGTTGGGCTATATACTCTCATGGATTAAGTCATTCTAAGATCTAAAAAATAGTCACTTCAATCATGGAAATGCTCTAGGATGAATATGTAGATCTAAATTCATCTTATGACACCAATAAAATTATTCTTAGGATGATTTTCTCTATGAATGAGAATGATATTCTTTGATGTATGATGATTAAAATGAGTGTAATTGAATTACTTTAAATACAACTATATTGTTATAGTTTGCAAACTTAGACTCAACAAAAACTTGACAAGCCCAAAGTTTTTGGCATAGAAAAAAATCAACAAAACTCAACAACTTAAAAAAACTTGTATGACATGAAAAGAGTGATTTTAGATACATGATCAAAATTATTATACGATTATTCTTTTTTTTATATTTAATTTTTATATGTTTTTTCTCAAAATAAATCAGTTCTTACTATTTAAAGGGTAATTTTAAATATATAATTATTAGAAAAATTTCTTGATAGACAAGGTCAACTATCAAAATTAGGCCTTGAAAATAAGTATATCTTTTGTTTACAATATTAGTTTTTGGATTTATTATAGATGATGCAAAAATTATTTTCAATCTTTAAATTTAACATAATTTTTGTAATTTGTTCTCATTTAGATTGATTGAAATTTGTAATTAGATCTCCTTATTTAAAATCTTGTAATCACACTAAATATAAAGTTTCATATTTGTTTTTTGTGTTGATAGGTTTCATGCTTGAGTATTCTTAATTTCTTGGGAGTCTTTTATGGAGATTTTGTTATTAATAAAAAGGGGTAAAAATTTATACAATTAAGAAGAAATAAATTACAATCAAAATATATGCCCCTGCACCGAGGACCACCAAGAAAACCCACAGAGTAGAAACTAGCCCTAAAATTTTCCCAAACCACACGTCCAATCCCAACCTAAAAAACTTAAACATCCTCCTAAAGCAACAAATTCAACCTTTAGGAATAGTTTGAGGGAAGTTTCTCCAAATAATCAATCTTCCAAGTGCCCCTATGCTCTAAAGCCCATTTTTCCAAACAATCCACAACCTTGATCCATTCCCTAGGGATATGAAAAATGAAATTAAATCCAAGGATGACCTAATCTGATGAATTTGATGAATACTGAATCCAAAATCCAATTCGCTCCATCCAAGGAACCCTTATTCAACATATCCACCACAATCTACAAATTAGACTCATTAATCATCTTGCATCAACCCAACTCACAACCCTTTTCCAAAGAAAAAAGGATATTCAAATCCTCCATAAAGTTATTACTTTGGTTCCCTTGAAGTTGTAAAAAATAAAGATGGGAGACCCCTCATTGACCCTACCAACACCACCAACACTAGCATAACCAAGATTTCCCCTAGAAGAATCATCAAACTTTATCTTCAAGACACCCATAGGAGGTGGATGCCATCTACCATCACGTTGTATCTTTGTAGTGGAATTTCGCCTATCAATGGAACATGACCTCCATGATCCTCCATCAACCAAACCTATCCCTTGCATCACCCCCACCTCGATAGCCTCCAAAGGGATATCCACCTCACATTTGGCTTGAACAGTTTTTTGAATCATGCTATGGGCTTGCTTCCAAATTTGATGAGAAGAAAAAATCACTCCATTAAAGACCCTATGATTCCTCTCTAACCAAATCTACCATAGAATTCAATAATGGCCTATACCCCAAGCCACTCAAAGAAAAAATATCCTTGAAGGAGGCCTCCCTAAAGTCATCCAAAACTCAACAAAAGATGAAGAATACACATAAGATTACCTCCAAATATCAAACCAATAGTTCCAAATAGTCCTGGAGTACCTACACTAAAGCAACTAGTGTGCTACATATTCCACATTATTCCCACATAGAACACACTTGAAAGGCCCATAAAAACCCTTCTTCTGATGGTTATCCCAAGCGAGGAACCTATTACAAGCCATAAGCTAAAGAAAAAAGTTGCATTAGGCCATCCAAAATTGTTCCACACATACTTCCACCAAGGAACCTCCTCCCTACCATACTTTCATCTATCTATTTCTTGATTTCCAGCAACCACCAGAAAAACTCCCATGGGGTTTAGACCCCAAGCCAAGATATCATCTATTTATAAGGAGCTACAAAATATACTAGCCAAAATATGAGACAATTCATTTGATCCTCCTCCAATCCCCCTAAGGGCCAATCATGAACATCCTTCCACCTGCTAACTTCCACCTGGCCAAGATTCTTAGGAACTTTAAAGTCTTCCATTTGAGTCCAAACAACCTCAAAAAATGCGAAGAAAATATTTTATAGATTCAGATATGGAGTTCATGATCATCCTAAAAATAAAACAAAAAGAGAGCCTCAGACCCTCTATTAAAAATCCAGAACAATCCCTGCTTCACAAGACTAGATCACCTCTTGAGAGTGTTCAAAATCATAGATCCTTTACCTTCCAAAGAGATCCTAGGAATATCTTTCCAATCTATCCCTCAAAAATATTTTGATGACAAGATCTTGGCCCAAGCTTGGTCTTGGTTAGTGCACCATATCCTATACAACTTCACCACCAAAGCTTGCCTAGTGAGGACTACTTGTTTCAGACCAAGACCACCAAGCCACTTTGGTTTGCAAACATTCTCATAATTTACTAAACTCCACTTTGAGGAAGAAATATTACCAACCCAAATAAATTATATAAATAACACATTCAACTCATTAACGAAACTAGCAGGAGTAATATGAACCATATACATTTAAATTAGGAGAGCTTGAACCATGTATTTTAAAATCAAGACTCTACTAGCAAAGGAGAACCATCTATACATCCAATGACCAACCTGCTCCTGGTATTTATCTAACACATTCTTCCAAGTCACTCTAGGCAATGGACCAACAAAGAGAGGGATACCCAAGTACACAAAATGAAGAGTACAATAATTTAAAATCTTAAGATACACACTACTCTTGTCTGAATGCATAACATAGTACTAAAGAAGAAAATGGAAGGTCCTTATCTTCACTAATTTTCTAACCTAAAGCCGCTAGATGGAAATCCAAAGCATGCTTATTGTTGGTCACTTCACAAATTATGGAAACACCCATCAAAGCCATATTATCCATAAACTATAAGTGGGATTAGGGGCCCAACTCATTTCAAAAATTCCAACCTTGAATAAGATTGTGTCTCATATGGGCTTGTGGGATTCTCCTAAGACCCTCAACCATAATAATAAATAGATAAGGAGACAAGGGGTCACCCTGTTTGAGACCCCTAGATGCTCCAAAAAGAGAAGAGGGTTCCCCATTAATCAACATTGAATAGGAAGTTGACACAACACAACTCATCACCCATTCAATCCATCCTTACCCAAATCCAAAGGTAGAGAGCATCTTATGAAGAAAGTCCCATTTAATCCAGTTATAAGCTTTGTCCATATCCAACTTAATGAACATAGCCTTCTCCTTGGATATCTCTATAAAGTGATTAGATTCTATAACAATAACCACCCATCAAGGATTTGCCTCCCTGAAACAAAACCTCCCCGCTCTTCAAAGATGATCTTACCAAGCCACGACTTAAGTCTCTCCACCAATAATTTAGAAATAATCTTGTAAAAAATATTACATAGGGAAATTATTTTGAACTGATCAAGAGAAGTAGCTCCCTCTCTCTTAGGGATAAGCAAAAGGAATGTAGAATTAATTTCTCTTAGCATCCGATTTATACACTTTGATTCCTACACCACAACCAGTAGATCAAATTTGATAACCTCCCAGAACTCTTGAAAAAATTCTATCAAAAAATGATCTAGTCTAGGGGCCTTTCCTTTTTTAATTTTTAAAAAAATCTCTTCCACTTCCTCTAATATGATAGGCTTAAGCATCATGTCATTTTCCTTAGGGGAAATAATTGAGGGAATACAATCAAGAATAAGGTTTTCTGTAATGCCTCGCCAAGTAACCTTAAAGGAAGTTGCAATTAATGTCTTAAGCGAACCAATTTTTTTTTTTTAATTTTATAAAGTGCATTTAACATACACATTCACTTACTAATTAACAACAACCTCTAAGGCTACAAGGTTAGGATTGCTTAAACCCACACATACATATTACATATAACGGTAGCATTATAACCTTTATGAAATAAACATCATACATCATAAGAATACCACATAACATAATAAGATAATCAAACAAGATACAATCTCATAATCATTATCTTAATCCAATAGATACATCACTCATTCCTAGAATGAGACAATAGTACAAATGTATTACAATTTCATAACTCCACCTCATAACAAAAGAGGGATGAATAACTTATACATAATGAAATATTACAAAGCAAGAAATTACAACAAGAACCACGAGCTGTCCATTTGTATGTCTCGCCATCAAGTACTGAAGATCAATGGGGACCCAACAGTTTTGGTACATATTCCACCCAACCAAGTGGTACCCGAAGGCCCACCCCCCATGCTAGGAGATAGTAACAATGTAACATGGACAAAGATCTACAACCACTAACCAAAGGCAGACTCATACTGACTCATACTGATATAACCAAACAAATGAACTAAACAAGTAAAAATCCAGTACAACTCAAGTACAATACAAGTACAATTCAAATATAACTCCAACATCACTGACATTGGTCACATTGCTTCTAGACATAATATTAATCAAGTATATTCAGAGAACCATACACATAAAACAAAACCAATTGTTGTCCTAGATAGAGTGTCATCACATAGTAGTCATGAGATCTCCTCTGGGCATTCTTCATAGGCTCCGTTAATCTTGGTGGCCTCAACCGAATCCTGGCCCTCATACTCACTCATGTGGCATCAAATACCTCTCGAACTGACAAGATAAATGACTATGCCATTCCAAGCCTTCCCACTCATCCCAATTCTAAATGATCCCTTGTGTCTATGAGTGAGGATTAAATTATCTTGATTAGTGTGAATGCATCCTAATCATATAAGTACATTAATTTAATTATCACTTGATTAACTCACTTCTGAAGGTTACCCAATTTACCACTTTGGGCTTTGGCCCCTAACAAAAGCCACTCTTCTATTCGACAACACACACCCACACAAACCACCAAGGGGAATACAAGTGCATACCAACTAGGCATCATAATCCACTCCAACACAATGAGGAAACAATGATAGAACTCACTCCAAATATCTTGGAGGCAACAAACACATAGTCCACTCCTTTCACAGGAGGTACAAAACATCCCCGTTCATGTTACCGGGTAAAACTGAAAAGATGCCATGCACTACCCAAGGGAAACAACTGGATGGCATAAAGATTCAACAACCCTTATCCTCTAAGTTCTTTTGGAAGGCTTATGATTTAGGACTAACACTAAATCCCAAAACCCACAATGCAACTTGACGACATGGCAACAAAAACATTCAAGTCGTTAATCAAATCTAATATTTGGATTTCCTAAATCCATTTTCATTCAATATGTAACATTAACAAGGTCAAAGACACACTTACAGGGTTAACTCAAATAATCATATACCCATATTTCTATTTCCATTATAGGGAATCTTAAACAATTTAAACTTGCATCCCTTTATGAAATACAGAGAGACTAGAACATTTAAAACAATCATGAGAAAATTACTATTTTTGGATATACTAAATCCATATCTCTTTCATATTTCATTCACAATAAATTAATTGCTCTAATTGAAATATAATAAATTAAAATAACGATTTGCCTCATCAATATAAACAACTTCTTAATTTACTTTTAAAACGACACAAATCCATACAAGTAAACTCTTTCCATTTCCTAACCAAATCTTACATCTCTTTCAATTTTCTATTTAGAACATTCAATCACTTTAATATAATAAAATATCATTTCTCTATCCATTTACCCATATACACTAATCAATCCATTTAAAATCTATATTCAATAATATATTGCATGCATCTTATTAAAATAAAATACGATAATGAATTTACACTTAATGTATATATATATATATATATATGCTCCATATTATATAGATATCAAATATATATATTAATAAATTTAATTATATATATTCTTTAATTTTTCAATCACAATGATTAATTTGCTCTATGGAAATAAATAAAACATAATAAATATTTGCCTTTTTTCAATATAATCATTTCCTAAATTTACTTTTAATATGATATAAAACTATTGCAAATACTAATTTCAATGCTCTATCCCAAAACCTATATCTTTTCAATTTCCTATTTAAAACATGCCATTTCATCAATATAATAAAATATCCTCTTCCTTATCTAATTCACCATGCGCTATAATCTTATCTTCTACAATCTCTGTTCATAATAATAACATGCACTTGCTTTTACTAATACTAGGAAAGGAAGAATTCTCATTTTAACCAATACATCTTTTGACTAATTACATAAAACCATGCAAGTATATTTCTTTCAATTTCACTACTAACAAATCAATTCCTACCATTCATTTATATTTCTCTATTTCTTTCATCCATGCATGCAAATCAATTCTTTTAAAAACTCCATTTAATACTCAATTGCATACATTAAATTAAAATGAATTAAATATTAATTATTCACTCAAATGTATATACCTACAATATATACATGAAATATAAATTAATATATTTAACTACATATATTCATTAACACATCTTCTATCATTTTACAAAATATCAAATTGTTAATCATAATATAACAAAACTCCTTTAATAGTTCCCAATATATTTATACATACAAATATTATATATATATATATATATATATAATATTTACATTTTATATAAATTTAATACTCAAAAAATAAAAGAGTTGAAAACTGGATGGGTCTATCAAATACGCTGCATTTTAAAATTAAAATAAAACTCTAAAAGAGCTTTGGGGAGGGGTTGGCTGTAGCCGAACCTTCCCCCCATTCCTCACGCGGCCAACATAATTGGGAGGGGTTGCACTACTCATGAAGTAGTGCTCCCTCCACTAAGTGGAGGAAGCTGCCTATGAGCAGCCGCATCCTCCCCTTAATGGGTATGGTGGGGGGGAAAATTCTAGCCCCCACCCAACACAATGCAGACAAAAAAAAATAGAACTATAAATAGCGAACTTGTATTCGTGTTTTTTCAATTTCTGCAATACTACCTTAAACAATGGTGCCGTATGGATGGCGATAACCTAGCATTAAATATTTTTAAAATAATTTATATATATATTATATATATATATATATATATATACGTGAGCAATCAAATATTTATGTATATATATATATAATATATATATATATATATATTTAAATAAGGATTTCAACATCAAAGATAAATTGGGGAACTTTAGTGAAAATATTCACCTACAGGTGAAATTGTAATTTTTTTCCAGAAGATCCAAATCTCACAAAGCTTTAAAAACTAATTTCTTATAAATCATTTTCTTAAATTCATGAACAATAAAAGAACAATAAAACAAAAATGATCTAAATTAAAAACCATAAGTTTCTAAATCCTCAAGGTTTCTCCATCTAATTTTTACAGAGGGTTTTCAAAATAAATTTGCTTTTCTACAGAGGGTTTAAATTTTCCAGAATAGATCTAATGTGTTGCTCAACCTCTAGATTTGATTCAAATAACAAATTTCTTTTCTAACAACAGGTTTATCAAACAATCTTAATTCACTACTATTTTAAAAGTAACCAAGAACAATAAAACACAAAGAGGAAAACCTGGTTCAAGAAGCTACAGGAAAGATGAATTTCTGATGCAAGCCTCCTCCAAAGATTTCCTGAATTTTCTTCAATCCTCCAACGAATCCAATTGAAAACCCAACAAATACAAACAATCTTTCCTCCAATCAATTCTACAATCAAAACTTTCTTCAAACCCTTCTTTGTGCAAATCTTCCAAAATTTCTTCTTTGCTGTAAAAATGAATTTTCCTAAAAACTTCTGCCTAAAATTAAAACATGCATTCCTTATCAATCAAAAATACCTAATGTAACCCTAATTCACATTACATGCAAATTAGATATTAATTTCAATTTCAATTTTTGAAAACCCACTTTCAATTTAAAATGCAATTTCAAATAAATTAATTTCCAAAGTTGAAACTCATTTCCCAATTAAACATTTAATTACAATTTCTAATTTAATTCCCACAAGTTGAAATTAAATTCCAAAATTAATTTTAATTCTTTTATTTCCTTTCATTTTCTTGCATCACATTTAATTAATTAATTTAATTATTTAATAACTAAATTCAACCCCCTTGGATTAAATTTAATTAATTAAATAAATTAAATATAATTAATTAATTTAAATATAAACTTTTATCCACATTGCATTATTTAAATTAAATAACCATCAACATGATTTAAATGCAATTATTCTAAATATCTATTTCCAAATCAAGAATCCTTCAGAATTAAATAACATTAAAGCAAGAAAGACAATGACTCGACACACACGACTGGTGACACACTAAGGCTAGGGTGTAAACTTGACACATGTTACCTAGCTACTACCTCCCGTTCAACTTAACCGTTGGATCGACACGCTCGAACTTGTGAAACCAGGTGGAGTCAATGTCATGTACCTACAATCCTGAAATCAAGTAAACAACATCATACAATATATCCAACATATAATACACACTGTGAAGAAGAAATTACGAATTCGTAGGGCGCTCACAAGCGAGTGATGTGAAACCGTCCTCTTCATCAATACAGTCATCGAAACTAACACTTCCATCATAATCCATTAATCTCATAATAACATCTCATGTTAACTTTACAACATCATTAATCCATAATGCATATGAAACAATAATCAGATAACTACATCCCACAATAATAGTTGTCGCTCAATAGTAGCGATCAAAAAATCATAACAAAATGTATCCGGTATCAAAGTGACTGCAACCAAACATAGCATAAAGCAAACCGAACGAAAAGAAAAACGGAGGGGTATTACATTTTCTCCACATTCATCACAGGTGAATCATCCTTGAATAAAGAGGAATAAAATTGAGTAGCTTCCTACAAAATATCCTTAAAGGAAGATAAATGTTGCCCCTAGGATGACACCAGAGAAGAAATCAAATTACCATGTCTTCTGGATTTAACTAAATTGAAGAAGAAAGCAATATTCCTATCTCCCTCATGTAGCCAATCAATCCTAGCCTTCTATTTCCAAAAAATCTCTTCCCTCAGTTCCCATTCTTCATACTCTTTTCTAGCCACCTCTTCTTATCTAAGAGAATCCAAGGACATCCAAGGACATCCCAAGATCCCTATTCCTCCTAGTGATGGATTCCAAACACTTCTGGGTTCACAACATTGGCTTGGAAATATTTTTGAAACTCTGCCTATTCCATTTCTTGAGTTGGTACTTCACAAACCATAGTCTTTTGAAAAAAGTAAACATAACAACCCCATACACAGGTGAACGCCTCCTCCACCACTCTTTGATGAGATCCTAAAATGAAGGCTCACATAACCACATAAGATGAAATTTAAAAGTTGGGTTCTTAGAAAAGTTCCTCCCACTTGCACAAAATTTGATGGGCCAATGGTTCAAACCCTTTCAATCCAAAATTTTTGAACTAGAAAGCCATCTACTTCCAATCCAAAAGCTAGAAACCAGAAATCTATCTAATCTCTCTGAGATAAATCCCTCCCCACATCTTCTATTGGTCCATGTGGACATACCATTACCCGACCTTACATGCATCAATCAAACTTAGCAAATCAATATTTTATTTGAAAATCACACATGAGGGATCAAGTCTATCAAACCTTCCCATTTTTCCCTCTAGATTGGTAATATCATTAAAATCTCTAGCAAGAATCCAAGGAAAAATATGACCTAAGGAGCAAACTAACTTGATATGGGTCCAAAGTTGAGACTTGCTAGGGAGCTCCATTGGAGCATTCACGTTAGTAAGAAATACTATTTTGCTAGATGCAAAGCTTGAAGAAACCATGGATAAGGAATTTATTTATGGATATATTGTAATCATGATTGAGATAAAAAATTTCTTTCGAGGTATTCATCATGATTTTTGGTATCAAATTTCACCATCCTATTGTCATTTTGAACTTAGAGAACTATTTGTCCTAGATATAAGGGATAGATAATCACTACCTTGATTAGGGTATATTTATCTATCTCTTTGAACTTGTTTCCAAGCCAAGTGATTATTAGTAGAATATTTTATGAGGTAACAAAAATAATAGGATCTATAAAGTAATCTATTTTATTATTTTTGAGGTATTTTTCATAAAATTAAGTTCACATAGAGTGCCCTTTCGATACTTGGACTATCATTCAATAATTGTATAAATATCTTGAATCTTCATTTCAAAGTGGTGTTTCCTTGGAGAAATATTCACATGTGGATGATAATAATATTATTATTGATCTTCTTCCCTCTTTTCCATACCCCATTTATAGGCGAGGACATTCATTCTCCGCTTGTTGTTTTTATAGAGTTAGGGTTACTTATTTGGGAGCTTTCAATGATTATTGCTAAAAGGATCATATATTTCTTTTGGATTCACCTCAATAGGACACATTCTTACTAGACAACTCATATTTCTTTGTAGAGTTCCACATTTTAAATTTTGATGAAACCATTTGCGTACCATGTTTTCTTCTTCAATAGTTGTTCTTCTATAACTATTTATATGCTCACCATATTTGACACATGTTATGTCTCCTACTTCACATGCTTTCTTGTTGTCATCTATAGTAACTAGGCCTATTACTCCTATTTATATTTTGGCACATATTAGCATCAAAATGGAGATATGTGAGCATTTGATAGATACCATCACGTTTTCTCTATTTTTTCATATGTGGAGTGAGAATTTATTAGAATTATAACATAGAGTTTCCTTATTTTGAAAGGAATATAAATTTTTAGATAGAGAGGAACCTATATCAACACTCATTATGAGACCATCTTCTGCTACATTCCCTCTGCACTACATGGAGTCATTAATGATTTATTGTGACTATTCTATTTTGAAGCTTGCATGGTATAGTCATCTCTTTTTCCTCTATATATTGGGAGTATGTGGGAAGGGGCATGTGTGGTTTATCTATCTTTGTTAGGGGGATTATTTTCTTTGGGAGGAATTTTCTATAAACATGGTTGCTTCTTTAGGCTTCATTTGTTGAGATCCATGTTTTCACCCACCTAAGTTGTGCTTAAGGGGGTGTTGGTATAAAATTTCATCTACTTTATTTGAGTTTTAAAAATTTTCTCACATGTTTTTTAGCTTACTTAGGTTATTAGGAGTAGGTCATTATGAGGCTATATGTGATCTTCTAGGAAAGTAAATCCCACTTGTTTTTGGTATGTGGAGTTAATTCTCCTATTGATTATATTTTCCTCTTCTCTTATCTATATATACTCACCCACCTTGCATTATTTATCATATTTTCTAAAATTTTATCTATTCATATTATTTATTTGAGCCATATTAATCTCATGAATATTTTTAAGTTCTCTCATTTTTAATTATCTCTTCTTTTCACTATTTTGATCTTAGAACATTTATGGGGTAAAGTTGGTTTAATTTATCCTTGCACTTGGTCTTGGTACTTTTTGAAATTATATATAATATAGTATAATATGTGTATATTATGAAGGAATAACTATTCTCTAGATCTAGTTGTTGGGATGTTTTTTAGTGCTAGAAGATTAATAGTTCACATGGAAGTTAATTCCTTTCCATAGCTCAAAGTATATGGGGAGGACAAAATTAGTTTCTTGGGCATGGTTCTATCTTTGTAAAGGAATTTTATTAGATTAATATGCCAATCCTCATGATAATATAAACTAATTCTCGAGATTGATCTTATCAAGGTCTAGTTGGTTGAATCTTGTAGTCTTCACCCATGATGCATTAATATGTGTCTTGTTACAATAGGAAAATACATGAATTTGGTATGAACATATGCTTTGGAATTACCTATTATGATAGTTTTGGGAATAAAAAATAAATTGATTTTACCAAGTATAAGAAGTCCATGATCACTAATTCTATAAATTTAGTAAGAGCTATAGATTTAGTTAAAATTTACTGAATTAATCTATGAACACAAGGTGCATTAATGTGCATAGTTGAAGGGGGTTTGATCATTTCTATGAAGTCTAATCTCCACTATAAAAGGGTTCATTAGTGATAACCTTTAGAGAGAGTATCATTCCTCTTTTTAACAACACAAAATTAGCATTCATTATAATTATTTAACCAAATTAATGGAGTAGTGAATAAATTTGGCCTATACTATCTAGCTTTGCACATGATATTTTTTTCTAGCTTGTCTAAGATGTTCATAGATTTTTCTAGATAGTCCTTTAACAAGTTTCCAACTTCTTGTGACTTAATACACCTTATTAGTACTACATAAAAATATTTATAAATATAATACCATTGGTTATACTTATTTAATTAAGAACTTATATTATAAAATATATTTTTCAAGTGAAAAATTAAACTGGACAGAGTATGCATTTATTTCCATTTTGATAGGTCTTTGTACCCAAATTTATTTTAAAATAGTTTTACGATTAAGTTGATATTTTTGTATTAAAACTATTTCCTTAGAATAGTTGAGATCCTTCACTAGATATTGTCACCAATATATTTCTTGCATACACTTGTTTGGTCCCTTATATCAAATTTGTATTTTTTTGTTTTAGGTTATGTGGGGAAGGGTGATGGGTAAAGTTTCTAATAAAGTTTCCAAATGGTAGGTCATGTCCTCTCACTTGCAAAGAGATTTGATTTTTTTTTATAAGTTATTGTCCTCATTTACTATTTATTATTCTTTATATGATTGTTAGAGGTTAGAGGTTACCAATAGTTTGCTGGTAAGAGATTTAGGAATAGACATGGTAAGCTTGGAATGTGTGCTCTAATCTTAGAAATATTAGTACCATGAGGTTTAAGGACTTATTTTTTTGGAAAGAAAATAATATGGGTCCCCAAAAAGTGGTCAAATATTTTGGAAATATTATTCAATAACACACATATGATCTTCTATCATTCTACTACTACTACTAGATCTCATCCTCGACAAGGTATCCCATTATATAGGGTCCATGAGGGAGTCCAATTATTTATGAACTAAAAATAAAATAAAGAACATATATCAACTCTTCCTCAAGAATAGGAAGACGATTGAGTCTCAAACAAAAAAGTAATAAATACTGAAACAAGAGTATGGAAATAAAATAAGGAATCCATGCCCAACAAGTTTAATCATTTATTAAAAAAAACATGCTCAACAAAATAGTTCTATTATAATTCATAGTCCCATTGAGAATAAACTTCTCCTAGTTGTCTTATAAAAATATAAAATTAATGCTCGATGATTCATGATCTGATTAGTAAATGATCACATCCATGTTCTTCTAAACGTGGACACACTACAATAGGTTGAATCCTTCTTTGAAATGGAATATAATCCTTATGCTATAGGTTGAGAATCCCATTGATGCGGGTTGAAAAATATCTTTCTATTTAAATGTTAGCCTTATTTTCTAAGGAATTTCATTATTAACAACCATAATTTAAACATAAAATCCTACTAAACTTCATGGACATTCATAAATCATACATACACATATTAACATAACATGTTTTTTTTTCGAATGCTTAAAACTAATTAAAGTAAAATGAAAGGTCTTGATAATGTCTTAGAGTTTAACAAAAAGTAATGATAAAAGTATGAAATAAAAATAGGAAAACCAATTACACAACCCATCAAGGCCCCCAAAGGATATCAAGAAAATGATTTGTCTATGGACATGGTTTATTAGGCCACAAAAGAACTTATGGATTTTATGACTTCTGATGCCCCTTCTTTAGGTGAGCATTTCTAGTCACCTTTTGATGTTGGGTAGGCAGAGGGATTTATCTTTAAGGAGGTTATCCAATCTAAAGATTCAAATGGGAAGCTTAATGAGGGATCTGTGGGATTATTTTCTATTCAATTTGGTGTGTACCCTAAGATAGAGATCTTTCTCAATACATTATCGATCCTCCTTAGGCAGTTCAATCCCCAAATCCTTTACTTGCTATAAGATATGAAGCAATACAACTTTAGAATAGGAAAAATACTCAGAATAAGGATTTTATTCAAGAGGTTACTATTTAGAAGACTCCTTTGATGACCAAGACACTTGAAAGTTATTTGGTTTCTTCTATAGTGAACCGTGAGGAACCTCCTTTTATTATGGTGAAATCTAAAATAGGAGTAAATCCACTTCTCTTAATTTAAGTAAGGGGGTGACTACTAGGAATGGAAAAAAGATATATTTTGGCACAAAAACTAAAGGAAAAGGAAGACCTTATTCTCAACGAAGCAAAGAAAAAGAGAGTAAGTTGGAGATTGATGAAGGCACTTATAAGACCTTGTTGAAGATGTGCTTGAAAAACACTCCTGAGAAATCCTAATGAATATTTTATCCTAGAATACTCATGGGTTTTAAATAACCCTCACAAACATGTTCTCTTATCAAATATGATAAGAGAACATAGAATTGATATAAATTACTCATTCAAGAGACAAAGATGCTAAGTGAAAAGTTGGAAAAGATCAAGAACTATTTGTTTAAGGACTGTGTTCTTCATAGCTTCAATGTTGATGGTGCTTCTGGTGGTATTTCTACTTTTTGGAATTCAATGCATGTTAAGGGAATATCATTATTTGAGGGTTCCAATCATATTAATACTAACTTCACCCATTTGAGAGATGATACCTCTTGGATTGTCTCTAATATTTATGCTCCCAATAATAAGATTGTGAGAATGAGTTTGGAAAAGTTTGAGTAATTTTAAAACTCATTATTAGAATGGCATATGGATGGTCATGAGGGATTTTAATACCCCTCTAAGAGATGAATAGAAATAGGGACGGTCCCGAATCCCTATAGTTAGCAGATTTGATTTAATGGATTTCATTAATGATCATGCTCTGATGGAGTTAGATCTTTAAGGTGTAGCTTTTACTTGGTCAAATAGACATTTGGGGGAATCTCTTATCCAAGTAAATATTTATCGAGCTCTTTTATCACTAGAGTGGCTTTTTTCCTATTCTTGTTCTCTATCAGCTCTTTTTAGAGTGGGGTATGATCATTTTCCTATTGTCCTCTTGGTGGATTTTCTAGGGAGAAAACTTGAAAAATGTGGATTAAACATCTTAATATCAAAAATAAAGTCAAGGATTGGTGGAATATTAAGGTTGTTGATTATGCTATGTTCAAAGTTGCTAAAAAACTTACTTTTGTTAAAACTAACATTCAAAGGTGGAAAAAATCCTCTTTTGGTCAAGTTTTCCAAGAGAAAGATTCTATTAAGGAAGAGTTAGATGGGATCTAGAGGATGATTCAAATTAATGGTTTTGATCCCTTTATCCTTGATCAAGATAAATGTCTTCTATCAAGTCTTCATGACATTATATCCAAAGAAGATGAGTTCTAGAAATAAAGATTAAGGGCTATATGGTTGTAGAGCAGTGATACAAATAAAAAATTCTTCCATCTTTTGGTGCTAATTTGAATAAGGAGAAAGATATTATGATGGCCAATTTAGAATTTTTTTCTAACCTTCATTAGATATTAATCATGACTTGGATAATGGTTTCCAAGAGCTCTTTCTTAATGTTATTCCTAATATTATTTCAGAGGAGATGAATGGGTCTCTTGTTTGCATTCCAACAGAGGAGGAATTCAGAAGAGTTGTGTTTTTGTTTAAAGGTAATAAAGCTCCTAGTCTAAATGGATTCACTTTGTTTTTCTTCCACTTCTTTTGGGATTTTGTATCTAAGAATGTTTCTCATACTACAAAAGAGTTTTTTGGTGGCAAAAATTTACTTAAAGAGATTAATCTTAATTTTATTGTTCTCAATCCTAAGAATACTGGGCCCAATTCTTTTGGCTATTTTTGTCGATCAGTCTTTGCAACTTGATTTGAATTTTTTTCTCTAAGATGTTGACTTCTAGATTAAAATTTATTCTTCCTAAGATAATTTCCATTCATTTTTGTTCCTGGGAGACAAATCCTTGATTCTATTCTTATTGTGCATGAGAACATCCATTCTTTATTTGTTAATAAGAAAGCTGGTTTATTGTTGAAGTTGGACCTCATGAAGGATTATAATTGTGTTAATTTGAAATTATTGATTAGATTTTCAAAGGATTTTGGTTTTGGAAGTAAGTTGTTACAGATCATTTGGAAACTTATTTCTTCCCCAATTTTTCTTGTGATTATCAATGGTTCCCCCTTTGGGTTTTTTCTGCAATTCGAGAGGAATAAGACAAAGAGATAAGGTATTTCTACTTTTCTCTTTGTTATCATGGTTGAGGCTTTGGGAAAATTCATCCAAAAGGCAGTTAATGAACGTGATATTAAGGGATTGTCCCCTTCTTCCAGTGAGCAGGGTTGTTCTCAAAAATAATTCATTTATGATACTATTTTTTTGGGGGAAGCTTCTATACGAGAAGCTAAGCATTTAAAATTAATGTTGCTTAACTATGAAG
This sequence comes from Sequoiadendron giganteum, assembly GCA_007115665.2. NCBI lineage: Eukaryota > Viridiplantae > Streptophyta > Pinopsida > Cupressales > Cupressaceae > Sequoiadendron > Sequoiadendron giganteum. Next base: position 31,109,576 of record CM021100.1, on the reverse strand, counting down.
CTACCTCTTGCCAAAAATTTAGTCTTCCTAAAAACACCATTTTCTTCATGAACACTCCTGAACCTAGAAAAAGGAAAATTCTTTGCATTCTTGAGTGTTTAGTGGGAAAAATTCCTTCCTCCTATCTTGGTCTCCCTAAGGTATGTTCTAATAATTTCCTTGATTCCTTTTGGATGGGAATTCTTTATAGATTCCAATCTAAGTTGGCTAGTTGGAAAGGTGCCTTGCTCAGTCAAACTGGTACTTGGTCTGGTTGATTAAAGCCACTCTTCAGAACTTACCCGTATATATGATGAGCCTTTTCAAGATTCCCAATTTTTTTTGGATAATATTGAGTTCATGCAAAGGAAAGTAAAATATATTAGTGATAGATGAAGTTACGACATTGAATATAGAAAGGAAGAACCTAGAAAAATGGAACAAATGAGATCTAAAATTTGTTTTTGAAGGTTATCATTCTTAGGTATAAGGCACTAGCATGGTCCTTGTCCAACTATTTCAAGCTCTTATTTATATGTCAGGTTCCTCTATGTTTGCACTTTACTCTTTTGAACTCTATTTATGGTTTCTAGTTTTATGTTTTCTTGAAATCATAATAGTATTCTAAATTTTCATAATTAACCTAGGTACATCTTTACATTATCAAATTATGTCAATTAATAGCCATTTAATAAGATATTGAATCATCTCCATATCAAAAGACTGAAACCTCAATCCATCATTCAAGCTCTTTGACTGAGGTTACTAACCAAGTGGGTGTTTGAGATCATTTATAGTACTTTCCATTGTGATATAGGAAGAGGTGTGATTTAGACCTTAGATCCCTTTTCCTACATCACAATAGGAATAAGCAAATAAGAACAAAATCAATAGTTTTTTTTATTAAAGAAGAAACTGCATGGTTTCCAATCTTGTAGAATTTCATATTTTGAAACCTTTCTAAGTTTTCCAACGGGGTGGAAGCCCAATATTTTTTCTCCAATTTAGGATTCTAATATACAAAATTAAAGGCTCTAATTTTAAAATAGAGCTAGTTAATTTGATTTTGAATATATATCTAATTTTTCCTTCTTTCAACCAATTTTTGAGTCATATAAGCTTTGCGGTATTAATATTTTAGACATGTGATCTTCAATAACAACCCAATAAAGAATGAATTAGTTCAAAATCAAAATAAAACACTCAAATAAAAAATTAGGTTATATAGAATATCAATGACGCTCTCCCACTCCTCCTACTCCCCACTCTCTTCTACTCATTCAAATATTTTTTTCCCACTCAATGAAACTTTTTCCCCTCTTGCATAAATATTTTTGGTGGATTTGGTGATCCCTACTCTTGTTGGCACAACTTCTCTACCTCATTTTCCCCCTATAGTGGAGGGTTCTTCTTTGCCTTAGTTTTCTCTTGTGGTGGAGGCATCTATTCCTTTGGTTACGAGTGGTTCTCTGTGTTCTACTTTGAATGTGTGTGCTTTAGGTTTGAATGTTCCTTTGTTTTGAATCCTTTTTTTTTGTTGTGAAGTCTAATAAGGTGGCGTTGGGCTCTATTTATATACATCCATAGGTGTCTAGATCCCTTGTGCTAAGGCTACCCTTGTGATTTCCCTTGGGTAGGAAGTACTAGAATGCATTGATTTATTCTCTCGAAAGGGCTTGATCTACATATTTTATCGATTGTGGACTTCTCTTCTTGACTTGTATAATTTTATCTCAAAGCATTGGATGCCTTTAGTGGAGAATAAGATTGAGATTTACCATTTTGCTAGAGGATATTTTGTTGTTTATCTTGATTTTGTTGAGGATAGATAGATTATTTTAGATAATGGGTTTCTCATCCTCTTTCGATGCAACCTTGGGCTCCTTCCTTTAACCCTTTGAAGGAATCCATTGATATTTTACCTATTTGGGTTAGATTACCTTACCTCCACTTATAGTTTTGGTGTTCCTATGTGTAGAGTAGGAAAATGCATACCCTTGCATTTTCACACTTGTTTGGGCTTGCCTTGCTTTATTTATTTCTATTTATGGCTTAATTGGTTCTATTATGCATCCACAAGCCCAATGAATGATATATTTTTATGGTTAATCATGACAAACATCAATGAATAAATGATAATTTAGTGATTCCGACTGAGTGTCCCTAATTTTTGGGTAAGGACTAAGATGCCACCTAGGGCACTTTGTCCCCCAAAGGTCTTGGGACCCTGATTTCAAGTGTGCCTTAAATGGGCCCCTTTTTGGAGTTTGTGCCCCAAGTTTCATGCCTCAGGACTAAGATTCCACCTAGGACATCTTAGTCCCCTTAAGGTATTTTCGAGATTTAATTTCAAATCTCGGTAGAATTTAGCCTCCTATGTTTCGGCTTGCTGTGGTGTAATTTCAGGATATTAAGCATGGATAAGTATAAATACAAGGTTCATTCACTCATTTCCATCCCAAGCATTCATGAGATCAATCTAGAAACTTGAGTATTCATTCCTAAGGCACGTTTATGAGATCAAGAGCAATTCATCAAGCATTTGGAGCCATCATCAAGATTCAAGCATCATATCAAGGATATTTTTGCATCATATTTGTTGTTGTGCTAACAATTGTGATGTAGGATTTATGATTCAAGCAAGTGTTTCATGCAAGATTTACATCATTCAAGAAGGAGTCAAGAACCACATCCATTGCAACCATTTTAAGCATATTTGTAGAACCTTGTTACAAGGGTTTGGTGAGATACAACATAGTGTTTTATTCATTCATCATTTCCCTCCATTTCATTCTATTTCAAGGTTTAATTACCAACAAAGGGGTTTGACCAAGGCAAACCCCGATTCACTAACAATCAACAAGTTTTTGCTCTCTTGCATGTTTGTGTTTGCAAATTTAGGTTGAAGACTTGAAGATCATTTGGAGTTAAAAGTTACAAAGTTGAAAAGCTGCATAGAAAAGTTGTCATCTTCATAGAAACTCACCTATAGACCAAATCCAAAAGTTTAAGGACCCGAGACCAGAGAAGAAGGAAGTTCATACATCAAGCCTTAGGACCACTTTCAGAGATTTCAAAAATTCCGATTGGGACTAAAATGGTAGCGAGGGTGTCTTAGTCCTCCAAGTGGAATTTTTTAGAGATTCTCTTGGATCCGATTTCGACATCTGATTCTTTGCATTTATGGAATCCTCATCACATTTTTAGAACTCCCAAGTACACATATCATAACTTTATGTTACTTAATTTTATCATTTGCACTCATCATTTAGCTTGCATTACTAGGTTTTGTAAGTTGAATGTTAAGTTGTCTTTTCTAAAATTTTACTTGGTGGTGAACCCTTCAAAGCCTTAAAGAACCCCTCCCAGGTCTTCCTTATTGAGAATTGAATCACCCTTTGGGTTGATAGTCAATCCAATTTGGGATTTTAGGACATAATTGAATAACCTAAAGAAAATAATTGTCCATCACCCACATTCTATTTTCTTTACAGTTCATTTTGGTGAGCCCAAAATTTTGGACATTCATTTTTATAATTTAGAGTCTATTAAAATCATAGATCTAGGTTGCATTCATCCTTGCATTGCATCTTGCATTAGTGAAAGTGCATCTAGGGCTTCTCATATTTGCATTAGTGAAAGTGCATATAGGTTGCAGTTTTGCTTTCTTGTATCAAATCACCTCATTGAAAAACTAAAAAGTAAATTGTCAATAATCCTAATTACGTTTAGAACCATTGTTATTGCATTCAAAATTGAAAAAAAAATTGCCTTCAACTTTGCATCCAATTGATTTTTATTATTTACTTTTTCTTGCATTCCTTTGCATTATTTTCCATTTCTAAACATTAGGTCCCTAGGTAGGCAACCTGGGAACATTGTTATCAATACATATATATTTTTTTTTTTGATTAAAACCTTTGCTAGGACTAAAATTCCCTTCCTGGCATCTTAGTCCCTCTTAGGGTTTCTGGCTCAGAACCCTATCTATGATGTCTACTTTCTATTTCACTTTCTGGAACTTCAAAATCTCACCAGTAGGACCAAGATGCCTCTACTAGCATCTTAGTCCCTATTGAATTTGAATCTACAATTTATAGGATTTGAATGTGCTTTTTTGTGCTTTTGTTTGCTGCTTTCAGTTTTCTATTATAGTTTACAAAATTTTTGTTATTCTAATTTCTTTCATTTCAAGTGTAATTATAAACATAGGATATTGTGTTCATTGTACTTTCTTTGGTTTATCCCTTGCATGAGCTATACTACTTAGTGTCCTACTGCTAATACTAAGGTTAGATGAAGTGCGAGACTCATTGCATCCCATGATAAATCACTCGTTGTGGATCTTGGGTTATCAAGCTCTCTTACCCCTAGTGTTGGTACTAGTTCACTAGGTATGGACCATACCTTTGATACCTCTTTTTCTATGCCTACCTTACTTACAATTGCTATGCCAAATGTTCAAATAGTAGTTGATCATATACCTCAAGAAGATATAATGAAAATGCATGAAGATTTAGCCCATTTACAAGATAGTGTGAGTATTGAAAACATTTCCAACATTGTTATACCAGTCATAGATAGTATTCACCACATGATGGAAAGTGATGAAGGATTGGAATTTATGCATAACATAGCTCACATATTTGGAAAACATCTTCCTTCCACCACCAATGGTGCTAAAACTTCAAAAAATGTGCAAAACCGAGGAGGAATTCCAATTCCTCCCCCTTCAACCCTAACCTCCATTCCCACCTATACAAATCCTTAAGTGACCACAATGATGCAACTAACTAGCAATTTCCTTCCAACCTTGAGAATTTCCACTAGTGCTCCTTATACCTATGTGGCATCTAATCTTATATCTCCCCCCACAAGCTATCCATTCACTTGTCCTTCCAACACATACACACCACCACCATATTCACCTCCATCTCAAAACACACACAATGATACCATAATTAACCACCCTTTACAAATATTTTCATCCCTTCAACATCAAGTCTCCACCATAAACCAAAATCAAAATGGTCCACCTTCATACTATGTCAAAAGCAACCCACTATCTTTGGAGATATTAAGAACTCCGGGGTGCCACAAGGTATAGAGATCCTTATATTTGATAAATACAAAGGAAAGGGATATCCTACTAATCATGTTAATTCCTTTATTGCTTTTTGTAGTGAATTTATCCTCGAGGACAAACTTTTGGCCAAGATTTTTCCCCGATCCTTGAAAGACACTACTTTGGGTTGGTTTTTTGCATTACCAAATAACTCAATTCATTCATTTAATGAACTTGTTGAAGCCTTTATCAACCATTTCCAAGTGCATATGGTTCCTGAAATGACATTAGCTGATTTGATGAGATGTAAGGAAAATGAGAGTGAAAAAGTCACTGACTTTATTTCACATAACCAATCGCTTTATTCCCAAATCAGTGTGAAGATTCTTGATTCTCACCTCCAAGAGATGTTCATAGAAAATTTACAAAGTAAGATATGAGACAAGCTTACCATGATGAAATTCCCTTCCTTCATGCACTTATGCTCTGCCCTTCGAGATTATTAGAATTTCGTAGGTAGTTGTGAAACAAAATTCACCTCTACCCATCTTGAAAATTCTAAAACTTCCAACCAAAACACCTATCGACCTTTCAAAAGAAAAAATAAAAATTTCCTCCAACTAAATTCTACCTCCCAACCTACCCAACAAGATGATACCCAAATAGTTGCTATAAAGAATAACAATCCTTATATCTTTGGGGATCCACAAAGATAGTTTACTCCCTTACCCGACACACTTCAAAACATCTTAACTCAAGTATTAAATAAAAAAAATGCTTACCTTACCTCTCGTTTGACCTCTTGACCCTAGCAAGCCATTACCTTTGAGCTTTAGACACAATGCCTATTGTGCTTATCACCAAAAAAAGGACATGATACAAAAAATTACAAGCATCTTAAACATGTGGTGCAAGACCTCATTGATTCTAATCATATCCAAATTGGAGGCGTGAATGAAAAAGGTAATAAATCTGTAGCTCCTCCCAACCAAAACTTACATATCTTTACCAATACCATGCCCAACTATAATATTTGATTTGTTAAGGCTAATGAAACTAAGCTCGATGTGATGAGCATTGACATAGATGATGATAAAAATAATGAATAGAATCCTATGGATGATGATGAAAAAAATCCTATGGATACTAATGACCAAATTCCTACTAGTACAATGATAGGAGCGATTGACATCGAGCCCCATAAAAAAAAAACCAAAATTCTTATTGACATTAATTTTTCTTTAGAAGAAACGATAAAAAATTTACCTGATGGTCCTTTTTACATAGGCGAAAAAATCAATAAAAATCCCAGTCCTGGGATTTTAATTGATCTCATCTATGGAGAGAATGTGATCACAAGATAACTCTTATATGTGCATGAACTCACTCTTGAGATAGATATGATAAACTGAAAGCATAGATTAAAATGCATGATGGTTTTTCACATGCTATGATGGGATCGATCACACTCCCTTTACAAGTAGGAACTAAGAAATTAAATGTATCATTCTCTATCATCTCTAATTCAAATCAATTTTGTGTGAAGTTAGGCTACAAATGGCTTTGCTCCATGAATGCGGTCCCATCCATTGTCTATAAGTGCTTAAAGTCTCTAGTTGACAATGAAATATTCACTTTAAACCATAGTGGCTTTGGACCTCCATCTTCCTATGGAAATTTTTCCTTAGATTATTTTTGGCATGAGCCCATGGAGCCTATAAGACCTCATGAGGACTTCCTTTTCCTATCCTACAAAAGGTTCAAAGAAAAATGCATAGCCAAGATATCCCTTGAAAATTTTCCTACACCTATGATTGAACCTCCACCCCTTGACAAAAACAATGTTGAGCTTAAATTCCTTCTGACTAACCAAGACCCATCCATAATTTTTTTTTCCTATTTCCTACAAAAGACCAAGAGAAAGCCACACAAGTCCTAATCCGCCTCCTAAGAAAATTTATAAAGCTAAAGAGAAAGTGGTTGAACAACCTTCCATTGTTTCTTCCGTTCTTACCTCACAAGAAGAAAATGAACCTATTGTAGGATGCCAAAATCTTATACATGGATTGTATAGATTTAGCCATCCTCATAGAATAACATATAACATTCCTTCAAACAATTGATAAAACCAACTCAAGCATGCAAAGAAGAAATGAAATACAACCTATTCTATGGTGGATTGGTGCTCTATGAGTATGTGAAAGAGCCCTTTCCCAATCCTTGATAAGCTTAGTGAGATAGACAATGAGATGCTTGAACTCAAGTTGCCTATAGTGTAGATGCTTTCAAATGTGGCTGTTGTAGAAATGAGAGAAAATGCCTTGCATTTATAGGAGAAGCTGAGAGAATAGAGCCCAAGATTAGGCAATGTGGGACTAAATCCCATCCAATAGGATAGAGACACTTGTCATAATGGGATTGGTCAAAGCTTGTGCAAGTTTTGGCCAATGTGCCCATTCAAATTTAAAAAATGTCAATAAATGCATGTTGTTGAGGGTTTTGGGGGGAATAATCTTTGTCCAAAAAAGTCAAAGATGCGAGTTATTGAGAGAAAATAAGTCTTTTTAATAAATCAATAAATTGATTTATTGATGCAAGTGGGTGAATCTAGAAGATTCTTGTAGTTAGTATTAAGTTAATCATGATTTGATTAATCTAATAGGTGATCAATGTGATAGGACATTTGATTTTAGAATTTTGCATTTCTTTTAAAATCAAATGAGAGGAAATGAGATTTGATCATTTAATTTAATTTTGGTGAATAAATTAATAGACCTTAGGAGATTTATGATTTAATTAAATAAAACTTGATTTATTTAATTAAAAGATGAATATTGACAATAATGTCAAATCTGCATGTCTACATTTTGCCCCTCTTTGAAACAATGTACTCGTTGCATTGGTTCAAAGAATGATGTTGCCGACATCGAAAATAAAGAATTTTAGATTTTTCGGATGCCCCAGTGAAAATAAGTACGTTAGTACATTGCCCCCTTGAGAGATCGAGTGAAAAGATACAATTTGAGGTGGATCTCGCGACAAAGAGGTTCAAAATGGATGTATGGATGGTTAGACTATATGATAATGATGATGTAAATGAGATGTTTGGAAGATGCTTAAAACAACAAATCTATATTATTTTAAGCATGTTAAATGATTATGCAATGCATGTGAGATGGATGATGTTGTCCTATAATGATATGATGTGATTATGTAAGATGAGAGGATGAATGCAGCATGGATGTAGGATGGATGCATTGTTAGCGTGAAAGAGGATAGAAGAATGAGAGGGATCAACCCTTAAATTCGAAAAGATGAAGAAGTCCAACAAGTCCCCTAGTCATCAAGACTTTATTGGATATGACGATGAATGATGATGATGATGTGTTGCTTATCGAGGGATGGGAGAGAGCGTACCTTTCTTTATGTTTGATAACACACGTAGGTGCGATGCATCAAGGTATTAAGAACCAGGATGGCATGGCACCTAGTGTGATGGACTTTGACTCGACAATCAGATAGGAGTACTCTTGTTCACACTTGACAAACATAACCTTATTCAGAATGCAGTTCAGATGTTCTAGACATCTCGGGCCAAAACATCAAGCCTTCTTATTTGGTCAACAAGATACCTAAAACATCCTTCCTACAAACAAAACAAAGTATGCATGACGAAGTTATTTTACAAGAATATCCAACAAGCACAACAGATAAAAAGATAATGATCGTTGCCCCATTCCTTTCTCTCTAAACCTATTTTGTTTAGGCATCATTGAGAGGTCCTTGGAATGAGCGCAAAATAAGATAAGTCAAAAAGACAAAAATAAAGTAAACAAACAAGCTGATGTTCATCGTACCGCTAGCCAAGGCTAAACTATTATGGGGTACCTGATGCTTATGTCCATCGTGGGAAAGCTTCATCCTAGGACATGTAGTGATCAGGGTTTTAGTGGGACTGATTGGGTGATAAACTATTGATACTCCGAGTTGACCAACTTGCTTGCTTACTGCTCTAGACTTGAGACTTTGACGATTAAGGTGTTCACTTTCGAACCTGCTAGACTTGCTTCTGACTGACTCACCAAAGGGTGAAAGCGATGATTGATTTATTATGAGTGATGAAAATCATGGGTGAAAGCGAGATGAAATGGGTGCACCATTTTGGGTTTTTTCAAATGTTTTGAGGCTGTTTTTGGAATTTTGAGATGTTTTACAAATGTTTTTGGTATTTTCAAGATTTTACGACGAACAGACTAACTTAAAGACCTATCCTAGGGGTCTCGGGAGCTGATCCATAGATTAGCCTTGCCTACGTTATATACGCAAAGACCACGTAGTTCGACTGGTGGTGGACTGACTTGATGATAATATGGACAAATGGATTGCCATTTTATTGCCTAAAGGACTAACTTAAGATGCAGACTAGATGGGCAAACGGATTGCCAATGCGATGGACGCCTAAAGGACTGACCTAACTATCTCGGGGGATGATCAAAGATCAACCTTGCCTATGTTCAAGCTTAGAGACAATGTAGTTCAACAAGGTGGAAGACTGACAAGACTAAATGATGAATTTTGAAGATTTTCCAATATTTCGACATCTTTTTGATGATTTTTTGAATGATTTGGATGTTTTTGGATTTTTGAATGATTTTGGATGCTTTTGAATTAAAGGACTGACCCTAACCATCTCGGGGGATGATCAAAGATCAACCTTGCCTACGTTTAAGCTCAGAGATGACATAGTTCGACAAGGTGGAAAAACTGACAAGATTCAATGATGAATTTTTTTGAAGATTTTCTAATATTTCGACATGTTTTTGGATTTTGTGTGATTTGGATGTTTTTGGTTTTTCGCATGATTTTGACAATTTGGATGTGGATATGTGATGATATCAGTGCTTTGTTTTGGATTTTGTTGAAAACCAAGCTTTAATGTTGATCAATCGGACTGATGGATTGATAGTTTGACTAAGTGTGTTAAGTCAAACAAAAGTGATAATGCACTTGTAAATTCCAGGAAGTTGTGTTATCCCAGAGTAAACTCGTACAAAAAGGATAATTTGGCTAGGTGTGTTAAGCCAAATGAGGTGATGATTTTATAATTTGGCTAAGTGTGTTAAGCCAAACAGAGTGATGATAATGAACTTGTAAACCCAAGGAAGTTGTGTTATCCTAGAGTAAACTCGTGCACAGGATGATAGTTTGACTAAATGTGTTAAGTCAAACAAGATGATGATTGATTGGATTCAATTGATCAATATTGATGAAGCTTGATTTGGAACAACATAGCTTTGATGATTTGATGTGACACAGATGTGCGCATTAGATGCGACTGATATGGATTGTTTGGATTGATGTTCGATGAAAGATAAAGAGCATGATAAGGAATGTCTTCCTATCAAAATATGCCATGGGCTAGTGATTTGGATTTTGGTTCACAAATTCTTTAATCAATTTGATTTCACATTTTCCAATGCTTTGATCACCACATAAGTGGGAAGATATAGATCAAGATTTATTCTCGAAGCAAGATGTAAATATCTGCCCCCAGTGTCTAGCAATGTTTGAACGACCATGGGTGGATTCTTGGATATGAATGGATATGGATTATATTGCGATAAGATAAGGTGTTCGAATAGAGGAACTCTCATTCGGATAATGCTTTCAAGGCTCATATAGTGTTGGGTAGGATAGGATCAATGAAAATGACCCATGTCAAGATTTTTACCATAAGCAAGCATAAAGCGTTTACCAAACCTTCATCAAGATCAATATAAGGTAGATAAATGGCAATGTGTTGGATAAATGGTTCATGGATGAACGACTGATATGGCCGAAATGTTGGCTTTATTATGGATGTGATAAGATGCTTTCTCCTGAACTGGTGCATGTAGATGCTCGATTCTACACATGACACCTGTTTGCCAGGTTTTCATCATGGTACTTGTCCAAAACGCCACCGAAGTGGTTTTCGCTGGAGGATGATTTTTTTCTTTACTGTTTTCAATCCTTTTTTTGATTTTTTTGGATTTTTTTATATTTTTTGATTTTTTTGTATTTTTTGAGAGATTTTAAGCTGATGTTGAACCACCTGGTAGTGCTGATGTTGATCCTTCTGTCATAACATGCCATCGTAATCCTATTTGAAGAAGTTGCTTTGCTAAGATATGTGCACTTGAATGCAACTTTTGAGATCCCTGATCTGCTTTGCTGATACTGGAGTTAACTCTATCTTTGTGCGCACATCACGATAGAATGCCTTCTGAATCCTTATGATGAAGGGTCACTACCAATACATGGTCAATGTGAGAATTGGATATCATGTGTTGAGGCGTGGATGGAGTGTGTTTAGGTATAAAAGATGGATTGGTTGATAGTTTGGAGCCTTTGACTCTCCAAAATTGGGAAGATGAACAATGATGGGTGGATACGGAAGTGTACATGGAATTAGGACCAACTGCTTGATACACTTTGTATGTCACTTGAGAAGCCTGGTTTTTTCTTTGTGGAAATCTTTGATGGATACTTTTCCCTTTTTTATTTTGCCCCATAGTTTCTTTGACTGATGGAGTTTGATAGGGATAATTTTTCTTTGTATTTTTTGGTATCCATATGTATTTGATTTGTCCAATATGCTTCTTAGCTTCTTTTTCTTTGATAACGTTATTCATGCTTCGATTCAAGTCTTTCTTTTGATGTTGGTCCCAATTCGTGGATGGGGTGATGGGTGGATGAAGATTCATGATATGGCGGGTTGTAGTATTGGAATCGGTTTCATCATAAGGATTCTTCATGCTCCCTATGTTGATGTTTGCTCGAGGCGAAGCTCCCCCCAGTATGGTGATAGTATTACTGATATGTTGAGATCCCTTGATTGTTGAGTAACCAAGGCCTTGACGTTTAGGATTGCCAAAAATCTGCACTGGTTCTAGGATACCCTGTTCATGTAGGCCTAATCCTCTGCCTTGATAATTCATCTATTGAAACATTTCATTTGCAAAAGGATATGATTTCCCTTGGAAACAAGGTGTTGCTCCTTCTCTGCTTTGTTGTGGGCCTTCAAAAGTGTCAGCTTCTTTATTGACGAGATAGCTTGCTCTAAGAAAGGTGAGTGATCCAACTTTATAAGTGATAGGATCCTCCACATGTGGGATAAATTCCTGCTTGATCTCTTTGGCTTGATCTTGTAGTGCTTCTTCCAGAGGTATTGATGATTCACTGTCATTGTAAAAGTCTTCCTCATGATTTATTCTTGATATGCTTTCACATGATTTTTCTGATTCACAACTTTTGTAGAAACCTTCTTCATGACCCATTTCTGATATGTCTCTGCATTTGTCTACATCTTGATCATGTGTACAAATGTTAAGAGTAGGAGACTCTTGTTCCTCAGTAAGAGTATGAGACTCTTGTTTTAAATGAAGATCATCTACGGGTCCATCCAAAGAAAGCATCTCATGGATAGATGGAAGAGTATGTGCTATGCAGATATGGTCATCATTTGCAACATCTTGTATAGATAGGAGAGTGTCTATTATATCGTTGTAGTAGCTTGGAGATACAAATTCTCGATCTTGAGTGATTTCAGAATTGCTTTCGACATGCTTTGGATCAAGTTCTTGACATGGATCAATTTCAAAGGATGGATTGCTTATAGTGGGTTTTTGGACATCGTTCTTAGGCATGGAAAGTGGTTGAATATACTTTTGAGCTTTGAGCGGATTTGGATCAAATGTTGAACTAGGGATTCCTTCAATATCTGTAACCATGAGGTCAAAGGATGTCAATACGTCTTGGGAAGGAACATTGCTAGACCTTGGTGATAGATTTTGATCATGCTTTGGAATACATTCTTGAAATATGTCCTCTGACTCATTAGGTGATGTAGAGACATTGTCAACATGATCATTGGTGGATGGATCTTGGTTTATGTCAATGGTATCAAATAATGTTAACACATCTTGAAATAGATCGCTAAAAAGTGGCTCTTGATGAATGATGATTTGATCAATGGATGGGGTAGACATATCTTCAATGTGCTCATTGATGGATTGATTTTGATCATTGTTTTCAACAATTTTGGTGGAGGGATTGTCAATGTTCTCAAACATAGGATCAAATGATGTTAATGTTTCTTGGATTGGATCATTGTTGGGTATCGTCAGTGAGTTTTGATTGTGATTGAAAAGTGAATCTTGGTGTGTGATGATTTGATCATTGAATGAGATGGGAATGTCTTGAATGTGTTCATTGATGGATAGATCTTGATCATTGTTTTCAAAAATTGCGGTGGGAATCTGTTGCAAGCTTTGTTGAGCGGGTAAGGCCTATGTTTGGTGCTGAGCCAACAATGCTTGTTGTTGGTCATGTTGTTTTTGTGCCAACAAAGCTTTCTGTTGGGCTCTTTCTTGTGCTACTTCTTCTTGGATTGCTTGCAATAGTGTGTAGAATTCTGCTTGTGCTTGTGCTTGTTGGGCTACTTGAGCCATTTGTGCTTGTTGAGCAACTAGCTGTGTAGCTGGTTGGGCTTGGAGTGCCTTTTTGCGGGAAGCTTCTTGAGCGGCTTGCAACATGATGGAGAATGAATTGGTCATGTTGTGTTTTGGCGGCGGTGGCGGTGGTGGTCGAATGGTGTTGATTGTTGGGGTTGCTTAGATGGTTTCCATTTGTTGTTGCGATATCGATGGAAAAATGGGATGATTTGGTATGATGTTTTGATTCAGCATGATAGATTGAAATTGAACATTGTTGTGGTTGGGAATCAATTTGCTTTGATTCAGGTAACTTTGATTTTGCATGGTGTTACCTTGACTTGAATCAACATATGGAGTTGCCAATATATTGCTAGGATTTTGAACAACATTAGGGGGATTTGCAAACATGTCGACCCCAAAGTTTACCAAGTGTGGATTTGAAATGGTCATGTTTGGTAAAGTTGCACTTGGTATGTATGGATTTGGTGGGATAATGTTGTTTGGAAAACTCATGCATTGAGTGTTTGGTTGATAGATTTGCAGATTTGGACTTGGATTTAAATCTATCATTGGGAAAGGTGTTCCAAACTTTGGATTGGGTATGCTCATATTTGTTGTACCATTGATGTTTGTATGAGATAATGCTCCCATGTATGCATTGTACAAACTTTGAAAATCAAATGGTATTGCAAGGCTTGGATAGTTTGGTTGAATCAAATTGCTCATGATGGATGGATCAAGTTTATATTCCATGTCCCTCTTGTGTTGAGATCGAGTTTGAACCATAAAATGAAGATCAATTTTCAAGAATGTAAGAGATGAACCTCCAATTTTTTAGATCGATCTAAACCTTAGGTTCAAAGAAGTGAAGAACTAGGAAAATTGAAGGATCAAAGCGATGACGAGGATGAGATAAATGAAAGATGAGTGGTACGGATGAATGGAACTCTTAAAGAACCTTTGAAGGAAATGCTAAATTTTTAGGACTTTGATTGATCGTGATTGGATTGATGGTTTGACTAGATGTGTTAAGTCAAACAAAATGTGATGAATGTAATCGTAAAACTCTAGGAAGTTGTGTTATCCAAGAGTGAACTCCTACAAGATGGTAGTTTGACTAAGTGTGTCAAGTCAAACATGATGATGATTTGATAATTTGGATAAGTGTGTTAAGCTAAACAAGATGAACTCGTAAACCCTAGGAAGTTGTTTTATCCAAGAGAGAACTTGTGTATAGGATGATGGTTTGACTAGTTGTGTTAAGTCAAACAAAGTGATTTGATTTTGCCTAGAAGTTTAGCATAATAGATGTTTACAAAGTTTCCAAGAGTTGTTGGTGAGGTGACTTTTGACTGATTTAATGGTTGAGAGATGGATGAAAGTGATTGAATTTGATCCTAGACTTGACCTAGAATAACACTCCTACTTACAAGACCTTGATGTTGAAGGACACACTATATTTCCTATGAGAGGAAAGTAAACCTTTCAAACAATTCAGGATCTCAAGATGCTCCTCACTAGCTTTCACACTAAGCTTTTTGAACTTCGGTTTTGGGATTTTGATCATGTTAGAAAACACATGTGTAATCAAAATTGTCTTTTATCTTGTCTTAGTGAATCCTTTTTACCAAAATCACTTGCTTGATTATGTTTTCAAACTGAATGTCTAATGTCCTGCTTTCTTCTTCATCCCACAAGGTCCATTATGTGGAAATCAAGGAAATTAGGGCAAAAGTCTCCTATGTTTATCCTTAGTGAAAATAAATGACGATAGAATTTGAGCACTTAGAAACCTCTAAGGATAGAATCCCTAGGGAAAGCAAGAGTGTTTAAATTTGTCAAAGGTATTTGTTTCCTAAAAGGGGTTTGAAATTTCAAGGTTTTTCTGTATGTTTGTTTTCCAAATGTTTTCAAGATCAAGCAATGTGTTTTTTTCAAGCACTTTCACACTCCTAGGTTGATGAGACAATACCTTGTTGGGTTCCCACTTGGATAAATCCAGCTGCGCATATCTTGTGCGAATGGCTAAATGCTTGACCACACTGGCTCCCCTCCATGGCACTCACTTATTCGGGTCAGCCAAGCATTAGTACCCATGAATCTCCCATGGCATACTTTCCATTTCCACAACAAGACCGCATGTTACGTGGGGCGGCTTCAAAGGACATGACCTTTGCACCAACAAGATAGACAAGGTTTTGGCCAATTTCTAAACAAGGGGTTCTAATTCGGCATTCCGTTCGTGGGGGATTATCCAATGTCGGCGAGAGTCCATTGCTGTCCATCTCGTCGGAATAATCCTCGTGATATTGGCCTTTGTTCCAATATCCACACTTATATACCGGTTGGAAGTCGCTTGGCTTTAGCGTGTTCCCGGTTGGGTCGTTCCCTTGGGTGATTACTTTTTCCCACAAGGCAGGCCCTCTAAGTTAACAAAAGTGAGCTAACATATCCCGTCGTTCACACAACCTTTGTTGAAAAACAAAGGGGAGAACCTTCGCAATATATCATGCTCACACTCGCATGTTTTGTTCAATTTTAAAATGCCCAAATTGAAGTGTGGAGGCAATATTTTTGACAGCTTAATATCATAAAAAAAAATTTTGATTCTCAAGATCGCCGTGAGGCATGAGAAAAGTGCATACGTCTTTTTGATGATATTACTTTGTGAAAAAGATTGCAAAATATGACAAACAGTTGTTCATTTTAAGTCCAAAAAGCAGTGATGAATTCATTTTAAGCACCAAAATCCAAGTGTGAAGGTTGCCTTGTTTAATTTTAATCCCAAATTGAAATCTAGTAAGTGTCTAAGGTTCAATTTTAACCAACTTTGAAAAGATCAAGTCATTGATTGATTTTAAGCCCAAATTGAAAGGTGAGTTGTCCTAAAACAGAAAATGAGAGGAGAAAATGAACACTCTAGATTATTACAACAAGCATAAAAAAATGCTTTTGTTAAGTTCAAATTTAGTGCTCAATCCTTCAATTCAAATTTTCTTCATAAATGGTTCTTGGTGCTTCAATTTTGCATGTTTCTTGTGTAAACAAAATTGCCCCCCGTTCCTTTCCTACAAGATCACAATATCAAAGCCAATTTTTAGAGCTAAAATACTTGGTTCAACACTTTCTCCATTAGCAATCCAAAATCAGTTAGTTTAAAGTAGATAACCAAAGATTTACAGTAATTTTATGTAGACAATCAAAGATTTTGATTCTTGTTTACTTAGGCCTATAGAATGTGATAAATCAACAATGTCAATCAATAAGATGCTTGCAAAACTAGAAATGAGTGACTTTCAAACTATAAAGATGCCTAAAAAATAAATAAATAAATGAGCAGCGGCTAAAGTAGATATGTGATCACACCATCTTATGCAATTAATGTTGATTTTTTTCTTTTGTCCACACAGCCACTAGGACAATTGCAGCTAGCACTAATGGTTTAGTATCATTTTGTAGTCCTATTTAAGGAATTAATCTCACTGTAATAAAACTTGTCAGAGATTGAATTCAAAAAGATACATTGTAAAAAAATAAAAGCTCCCCGTCCAAGAAAAATAAGTCGTTCCTTTAGAATGCATGAATCGATATGTAAAGCTCAGCAAGTAAAGACTTTACTATCAAAAGTACAACACAATAGAAAATTCACTATGCAAATAGATATCGAATGTGTTCCTTTTCTAATGCATGCACAACAACATCAAGTTATGTTGTATTCAATGACTCTTTATGCAAAATGATCTCAGATATGAGGCCTATCCACAAGATTAAAAAGCCTTCTCATGTTTCAGCCAGATGCTATCCTGAATGCTTACTTCTACATTAAATTTGTGTCAAACACTCAATACTTTACAATAACTTCCCTTGACTGTAATGGGATTGAATTCAATACTACCGTGACTGCAAGAGTGCTCCCCTCGACCATATGGACTGTTAAGTTCTCGCGCCTTTTAGCAGTTTGAAAAGTAGATACAACCATGCCAACACTATACAACAATGATTGATTGGAATGATGTGACCTTTGGAAAAGCACATTGTCAGCACAAATAATGAGTCATTAAAGAATAATAACATGGAAATATTAAAGAATATGCCTACAATAACAGTCACAAATTTATTCAAGCGCAATCAAGCAGCCATAACTAAACTTAGTTGATGAAGAACAACCAAGAAACTTATCAAGTGTGTGTGATTGCAGATGTAAAGTAGATCCACGACTTTTGCGAGCAATCGTAAGCTCCAAAATAATTACAGTTTGTAGTTGCTGAACAAAAGCATTAGAAAACAAGATAATCACTGTGTAACGTCCATTATCAGTGCAACCTAAATATTTGTTAATGTAAGCTTCATGACAAAGTCGATGTCTGCAACTCAACAACTATGATGGTTAAAATAGTCCAAAAAGCATGTAGAAAGAGCAACTTTAAAAAAATTGTGAATGCATCGAGACACACTTGATAGCTAACTATGTCAGATCATTTTGAAAAGAGTCGGCGCCATAGTCAACTTTAGGGGTGATCCGTATGTCTTTTCGACTTCCATATTGTCCTTGAGGGCATCATACAGTTGTAGTGTTGGTGTTCAATTAATGCATTTATCAGTCCTTTAATTCTATTAGCCTGATGCTTGAGCTCATACCAACTGCAACGCCAAATCTTGAATATGCAAATTTCATTGTGAGTCATAGGGTCAAAAGGCACTGTTGAAGGACATGGTTATACAATAAAATATCTCACTGCCTCATCTTGTCTCATTAGTATCATCGAACTCAGAATACCCATTCTTCAAGATTTATGCCAAAATGTCAAACATAGCAATAAATTCTAATAAGAACATTAACAGCTAAACAAAGGAAAATGACATCAACTCCTTACCAAGCTATAAAGCACATGGCTCCATAGTCAAAATGAAGTCTCAGCCATAAAGATTATGCTTTCACAGTCTGTTCAATAATTAATACTCTGAATCCCTGCCTCCTACCATATCAGCCAAAATGTATAAGGTAATTGATGCACTAATAAAAACCACTGGACTGTGCTAATAATCTTGGATAAACCATAAAAATGCCGCGTGTTAGAAAAGGCCATTAGTTTGCTTCTACTGCAAATCCGCTATTGTTAGAGGCCAGATATTCTCAGTGGGTTTAGCAGAAGTGTGGCCAAAATGCAAGGTATCTCAGCGGCCATATTAGGAACACTCGATATTAGGATTGATATTGGCTGCACATTAGGAAAGCGAGCAGTTCTGGGTGTGAGGATACAATAATGAGAGTAGTTTTAGGCATGAAAGGCACAGGGTGAGCAGGTAGAAAGGTTGGGCGACACCCAACAACATGAATATAAGTATGTACTAAGGTATAGATGGCATACATAGTGAAAATAATGCTTTATTTTAGTAATAAACGCACATCACATGGAGGTAGACAACTTATTCACAAGTGCAGATGGCGTGTATTTCATGAATGTAAAAATGTAAAAAAAATAGATTCCATGACCTTTGACAACTGCCTTTTTTTTGCAAACAAATGTGATTGGCAGGTGATTGGTGGTACGCTGGTATATGGTCTTTGTGATCCACCTTCAAAAACCCACAGTCAATGGACATAAAATGGCAGATGGTTTGCGTAGCCTTCCTACAGATCCCCAAGTGGATGTTGATTAGAATGGATCATGTGGGTATGCAAGGAAGTAAGACTGTGAGCATAATAGAGTTGTTGAGGCAAGAGAAGCAATGGGCGACTTTGCTAATACGTCCTACACAAATAATGATTCTTTGTAACACTCTCTAAGCTCATCCTCAAATGGGTACAACATTGTTGATGGTCTTGATAACCATCATACAAGCTTTAGAATGGATACTAATGAGAATGGAACATGTGCTTATACAGAATTAGCATCCCAGTATTTCTAGATGACTCGAAGGAAATATCAGAGATTTAAAAAGGTACGTTGTAAAAACTATTATGGTCAAAGATAGAGACAAAGACTCAATCTTGCATGAATCGATTTAAGTAAACAAAAACTGAGACTTTTCTTTCTATTTACTGCATCAAACAAAGGTGAACAAAAATAAAAAATTAGTATTCTTTGTCAAACAATTGATCTTCATTCAAGGAGCCCTCCTTCTAGCACCATTTGTAGGATGCCAAAATCTTATACATGGATTGTATAGATTTAGCCATCCTCATAGAATAACATATATTATTCCTTCAAACAATTGATAAAACCAACTCAAGCATGCAAAGAAGAAATGAAATACAACCTATTCTATGGTGGATTGGTGCTCTATGAGTATGTGAAATAGCCCTTTCCCAATCCTTGATAAGCTTAGTGAGATAGACAATGAGATGCTTGAACTTAAGTTGCCTATAGTGTAGATGCTTTCAAATGTGGCTATTGTAGAAATGAGAGAAAATGCCTTGCATTTATAGGAGAAGCTGAGAGAATAGAGGAAAAGATTAGGAAATGTGGGACTAAATCCCATCCAATAGGATAGAGACACTTGTCACAATGGGATTGGTCAACGCTTGTGCAAGTTTTGGCCAATGTGCCCATTCAAATTTAAAAAATTTCAATAAATGCATGTTGTTGAGGGTTTTGGGGGGAATAATCTTTGTCCAAAAAAGTCAAAGATGAGAGTTATTGAGGGAAAATAAGTCTTTTTAATAAATCAATAAATTGATTTATTGATGCAAGTGGGTGAATCTAGAAGATTCTTGTAGTTAGTATTAAATTAATCATGATTTGATTAATCTAATAGGTGATCAATGTGATAGGACATTTGATTTTAGAATTTTGCATTTCTTTTAAAATCAAATGAGAGGAAATGAGATTTGATCATTTAATTTAATTTTGGTGAATAAATTAATAGACCTTAGGAATTTTATTATTTTATTAAATTAAACTTGATTTATTTAATTAAAAGATGAATATTGACAATAATGTCAAATCTGCATGTCTACACCTATGGTTGACAAACCTGCTCCTACCCAGACACAACTTGAAAACCGTAATAAAAAGAACCAAAATGCTAGAGAGTGTAGATGTAGATGTCGTGCTAATGCTCGCAAGATAAACAAAGAGAAGAACATAGAAAATAAAAATACAAACTTGACAGAAGCAATAAATGATGAGCCTCCTCCATTACCAAAACAAATAGATCCTATGTATCCAACATAAGGAACAACACCCTTTATGGATATTATCATTCGTCCTCCTGCTGTAGTTAACTTGGATGATAATGAAGAAACAACTCAAATTGATGAGCAAGTATATAACGAGTTGAATTTGTTATTTGCCTCATCCATTAGCTTAAACGATAATGACCATGATGATCCTCCTAAACTGAGTGATGCACCACATGTTGAACCTAGTGATTCTCCTAGTACAACACTTGATGTTGTCCCTCTCGCTAGTGAATTGAATTCCACATATACTGAACAAGATTGGGATGCAGATGACTTGTTGGATGGTTGACTAGCATGTGCTTTACTAGTCTTTTTTGCTTTCCTTTTTTCTTTTCTTTCTTTTTGGTTGATTGTATGTGTGTAATGTGATCCCCCATGAAATTTTGTTTAATATTATCTCTCTTTGTGAATTCCTCTATTTGTACCTTCATTCTTCTATATGTCATAAGATTTTTACCTTTTCATTGATCTTTACATTTCATTTTTGTCTTGTGTTTTCCTTTTGGGGATGACGCAAAGTGTCAAGACACCCTATGTCTCTTCCATGTTGACTCAAAATATTTTTCATTATCTTTTCTTTACCTTTCATTATTGTCTTGTGTTTTCCTTTTGGGGAGGACGCAAGGCATTGAAACACCCTATGTCTCTTCCATGTTGACCCAAAATCTTTTTCTTTGTTTTCGCTCTCTTTGTGTCATTCTTCCAATTCATGTGTATTTGGGGAATGATGACAGTTTCAAGCTCTCTAATATCATTGCAACAAAGACATATATTGACCCTAAATCCATAGATCCCTCATGTGTCTCTAGGGGGCAACCCTCTTTTCCTTTTCATTTTTGGCTACTTTAAAGTAATTGCTCACTACATGGTGATTAGAAATTCCTTGTGTGATTTCCTTTCTTCTTGTGATGCGTCCTTTTCTTGGTGGTGTCATTGGGTTTTACTTCCTCCAAGAATGTGATATAAATTCCTTTTCCTCTCTTGGAAACATTAAGTATTGTAGTGTCAAAAAAAGGGTCCTTTGACATTTTCACACTCGTTTGGCTTCTCCTTGCGGATTTTGGCTTAATGTTGCCTTGATTTAGTGTTGTAATGTGGATAAAACATTCACATTAGGTCTTGGGCCCTTGTGAACTAATGTATTCTAATGGTACCTTGCAAAGGTGTTGTAAAGTTTTGTAACACACTTTCACACTTTTCTAGGGTTTTATCAATTAACTAATCATAATAAACATAATTTCAATCATAATTTATATTAATCTTACCTTATTTGGTGTGTTGTAAAGTGTTGTAACACACTTTCACATTCCTCTAGGCTTGTAATTAATAATTGGGATTTCTTATGCTTTAGTTGGCCCCATTTTTCATCCACAAGCCTCATTTATTGCATCTTTTCGAGGATAATCCTGACACCAACCAGTAACCAATCATAATTCAAGTGTTCTTAGCTTGTGTCACCTAGATTTAGTGTCTAGGACTCATTTTTCACCTTGGGTGAATGAGTCCCACCTAGGTCTTTTTGGTCCTGATGCAGGTTTCACACATTTCTAGACACTTTTCATTTTTCATCCCATACATTATGTGTGATGGGACTCATTCTCCACCTTGGGTGAATGAGTCTCGTGTGACCAAAAATCAAATTTAAATCAAATTTCCAATGGGATTTTATTCTCCTAGATTTGATGTTAGCTTGTAGTGTTGTAATTTTGGGTATTCTTGCATAATTGAGTATAAATACAAGGTTTTTTCACTCATTTTCACCTAAGACCTTTGTGAGAGAATCCTTATGGAAAATTGAGTTTGCAAGAGAATTCAAGGAATTTCAAGGGAAAATTATCAAGCATTCAAGAGCATTCTTCAAACATCAATCATCATGTCAAAGATCACATTCTTCATGTTTGTTATTGTGCTAACAATTGTGATAAAGATTTCATGATTCAAACAAGCATTGCATTCAAGATCAACATCATTCAAGCAAGATTCAAGAACCATATCCATTGCAACCATTTCAAGCATAATTGTAGCACTTTATGTAGGGTTTGGTGAGCTGCAACACTACCTTTTGTTCATTCACCATTCTCCCTTTACATTTTCTTTCATTTCAAGGTTTAATTACCAACAAGGGGTTTGACCAAGGAAAACCCCTATTCCCTAACCCCACAACCATTTTTCCCTCTTCTTGAGTTTGATTTGAAGGTCTAGGTTGCAGATTTTTCAAGGAGAAAAGTTGGAGAAAAGTTGTCAAAGTTTCCATTCAACCTTGGAGAAGCTTGGAGAAGACCTACATGTGTTATTTTGTAGATTTGGATCCGAAAACCAGTCAAAAAGAGTAGAGCGGATTGAGAGGCACATAACCCACTTCAAAATTGCTAGAAAAATAGAAGTGGACTGATTTGCCACTATTGGTGAATGAGTCCCACTATATAGGCCTGAATAGGATCTTTGCAAATTTGGATACCCTTTTGGCTAAAACTTGTTTCTGCACATTTTCTCAAAAAATGGACTGATTCGCCCAACTTGGTGAATGGGTCCCATTCAACATAAACAACATATTTTTTAGTGATCCAAATCACCACTCTTCCTTCTTCAGTTTCCCAAGTGCACACTTTCAGTCTCTTAGAATTTTACTACATTTTACTTATCTTTCTAGGTCATCTTGCTTACTACAATATGTTTTCAAACATCTTATTTTCAAAGTTTACACTTGGTGGTGAACCCCTCATTTGACATAATTCAATCCTCTAGAGAATTCCCTTTTCCAGATTTCAATCTAGTTTGCATTGAAATCTCAAGGGTTTTCTTTTGAGTGAAACAAGCAAGAAAATTGATGTCTTTCCTTTTAGGTCTAAAACCCTAGAAGCCCAAGAGAGAGGTCACCATTTTCCTCATTTCATTTTGGTGAATCTAACATAGAACAATGCAAGCATCTTAAACATCTTGTGCAAGACCTCACTGATTCCAACCATCTATCCATTGTAGGCACTAGTGATCAAGGCAATAAGTCTATTGCCCCTCCAAACCAAAACTTGTAAATTTTCACCAATCCAATGCCAAAACATAATATATCATTTGTCAAAGCTAGTGAAACTCCAAAGAACAATGTGATGAATGGTGATATAGATGATGAAAACATTGATTCTATTCTAACTAATGCTATTAATTCCAATCTTATAGATGAAATGATAGGGGTGATAGATGTCATCCCTCGTAAGGGCCAAACTAAGAATCCTCTTGATATTGATTTCTCCTCTATGGATATACTTAAAAATTTTCCTGATGGTCCTCTTTACATAGCCGACCGTATCTATGACAAGCCAGCTAATGGGATACTAATAGATCCCTCCTATGAAGAGAATGTGATCACTAAAGAATTTCTACTTTTACATGATCTATATCAAGATGAATATGATGAACTGAAAGCATGGATCAAGACACACAATGGTTTTGTGTGCCCTAAGATTGGATCAATCACCCTACCATTACAAATAGGACCAAAAATATTAGATGTTACATTCTCCATCATCCCACAGTCAGACCAATTTCGTGTGAAGCTAGGCCACCCATGGCTTTTCTCCATGAAAGTTGTCCCTTCGATTGTGCACAAATGCTTAAATTTTTTCTTTGAAAATTATATATTCATTGTTCACCATAGTAGCTTTAACCCCTTATCATCTAAAGGAAAATTTTCCCTAGATGCCTTTTGGCCTAAGCCCATGGAACCTATAAAGCCAAGAGGAGACTTATTTTTTCTTGTCCTATCAAAAGTTCAAGGAAAATAAGATAACATAATTATCTCTCCACAACATGTCCCAATCCATCTCTGAGCCTACCATCCTTGATGAAACCATACTTGAACCTAAACAAGACCAAAAAAACCAAGACCAACCTAAAAAAAAACCTTACCTACCTCTTACAAGTGACCAAGAAACAATGAAACCAACCCCATCACACCTCCAAGAATAAAACAAGTTTAAAAAGTCCAAGAGAAAGAATTTGAAAAAATTCCCATGGTTCCTTCTATTCCTCCCCTTAGGGAAGAAAAGAAAACTATGGTTTATCAACCTGCTCTGATGAAAATTGAAAAAAAACTAAAAGAAATAGAGGTGCTAGGGAGCATAGATGTAGAGGTCATGCCCTTGCTCACAATCTACATGATGAATTAAACAAAGAAAATCAAGATACAAACTTGATTGAAGCAATGCATGACAACCCTCCTCCCCAACCAAAACAAGAAAATTCAATGCATCCTCCACAACAAGAGTTGAACTCATCACTGGACATTATCCTTTGACCTCCTATTGTGATCAACTTAGATGATGATGACGAGGTTGCCAAAATTGATGAAGAGGTGCATGATGAACTGAATACATTATTTTCCTTTTCCATGAGCTTAAACGATAAATCTTCTATAAAGAGTACTAAACCTGGTGCTTCTCATAGTTCGACACTTTCTCTTGTCCCTTTGGCTAGTTGCCTGCCTTTGGTATATAACAAACATTATTGGAAGGTAGATGACTTGCTCATAGGTTGGCTTGCATTTTCCATACTAGTATTTTTCATCATTTATTTTTTATTTTTCTTTTGTGTTATTGCATGTGCATGATGTGATCCCCCGTGACATTATGTTTTCTCTCTCTTTGTGACATTCCTCTATTTGTACCTTCATTCTTCTCTATGTCATGCATCTCTTTCACTCTTTATTTCTTTTTCTTGTGTTTTCCTTCTAGGGATGACGTAAGGCATCGAGACATTCATGTCTCCTTCATGTTGAACCAAAAGGATTTCCTTTTTCTTTTTCCTTTTTCATTTTCATCTTTATATTTTTCTTGTGTTTTCCTTTTGGGGATGATGCAAGGCATCAAAAAATTCATCTCTCCTTCATGTTGACCCAGAATGATTTCCTTTTTCCTTTTCCTTTTCCTTTTTCATCTTTACCTTTTTCTTGTGTTTTCCTTTTGGGGATGACATAAGGCGTCGAGACACCCTATGTCTCTTCCATGTTGACCCAAGAGTCTTCCTTTTTTTCACTCTCTTTGTGTCATTGTTCCAGTTCTATGTGTATTTGGGGAATGATGACAGTTTTGAGCTCTCTAAAACATTGTAGAAAAGAACATATTAACCCCAAATCCATATATCCCTTATATGTTTGGTGTTTTCCTTTTGGGGGCAACCTCTCTCTTTTCTTTTTCTCTCGTATGACATAACATTACTCAGAAACATATGACTTGGCATAGGGATTTCTAAAATGGCTCTCATGTCTTTCTTCTTGTTTGTATTTTTCATTTTCTACTTTAAAGTAATTTCTCACAACATGGTGTTTATAAATTCCTTTAAAGTGAGGGCATACATTGTGATGCAGACCCAGGAGGCTCAATTATGCTGATTAGGCCTATTTTTCAAAGCAACATGCCTTTAAACCTATCATAGGACCATGAAACCTTGGTGCAGCAATTCATATGCCTTCAAACCTCCAAACTCACAAAAATATTCCATTGGTACGGACAAATACATGCCAAACTTGAAAAACCTTGTTTTAGGCACAATTCATGAGGGTTTATTGAAAATATGGGTTCCAAGACTTATCATAACATTCCACTACATTAGACCTTCATAAAATGACCTGCAAAAACTCAAAACACTATCACATATAGAGTTCCAATCATATTTTTCCAAAACCTTACTTTAGTTCCTCAATTTCACTTGGAAAACTCATGAAAACACCCTAGGGCATGCCCCTAAAACCATAAAACTTGTATTTTATGCCTCCCAAACCATTGGTACATCTAAAATTCCATGAAAAAAATCATTCCACCGAGTTACAGGGCTGGACAGCAAGTGGAATGACTAGAACATCATTTTTTACACCAATCAAACCTTCAAATTAGTTAGAAACAGGCAGCCCCAGAAAAATGAAGAGATCTCTCTCAAAACTCAATATTAGAACCTCTAATTGGATTCATATGAAAGATATGTCATTCCCCTACAAGATGATATAAGTCTCAGATCATATGGTGGTGGGACAAATCCGTACAATGCTTGCAAAGTTCAGGAAAACAGGAAAAACATGGGATTTGAGACCACCCGGCAGTAAAACAAGGATATCTCACTCAAGTTTTAATGAAATCACACCATTCCAATGCCAAAAGAAATTTTATTCAATTATCTATCCAACCATAATAGGCTTGTAGTGTAAAATAATACATACAGGTCGTACAATGCACGGGATCAGCAATTTCTTAATGGAAAACACAAAAAAACAGCAAACTTCTTATTAGAAACTCATTCCAAACTTCTCCAACAGCCTCTCTTCGAGATATTCAAACAATATATCATGTAATCACATCCAAACCACCCCTTGAACCGACCAACTACCATAACCACCTTTTGTTAGAGTCTAAGATGACAATTTTTGCCAATTTTGCTCTTAATCACTATCCCATTACAACTTGATCAACTTGATTTTGCAAATACCACCTAACTGACCTATTAAGCCCTCCAATACATTTAAAATGGTCATTGAGACCTTATTTAACATGGAATAAGACCCTACTCCCCATATCCCTTAAAACTCATGATTTCACATGGCCTTGCATTATGAATCAAACTGACAAATTCAACTAAATGATTCAAAACCTTTTCAAATTACATTATGACTGGTCCTTTAGACCTTATTAAGCATAAATGAACACAAGACACACCTAGCTATCAACTTAGACTTCACAAGGTGTAGGTGCTCTTGCACCACATTGGCATTATTCTTTTGTATTTTTCCTTTTTCATGGTTCTTAGTGTAGCCTTCTTGCTTCAAATGATGCATTTTTCACTTTGTGGATGACATCGGGTGTAACATCCTTTATGAGTGTGATCTCTCTTAGCATATTGCATTCCTCTTAGTGGATTGATGTGACACACTACATCCCCTAAGTTGAGAATCTTATATTGTTTGGTTGGTCCTCTATTAGATACATTAGGCATAATGTTCCCTAAGTGAAAGACAGGTTGCAGGAACTAAGCAAGAATATTTTGAACATTCTTTGCATTTTTCATATGTAGTTATATGGCCACCTTGCATAATATAGCTTGCATTCTTATGGAGCTATCCTATTTTTTCATGAGCACCAAGCATACAAAGTTTTGCTTGTTTCATGAAGCTCAAAAATCATGGTTGAGTGAGAAGCCCAATCTGAGGCATGACTTTCCCAATAGCCACTTGCATGTGTGTGTGAGAGCATACTAGCCATGAGTGTATGTTTCTCACCTTTTAGGACTTCTCACCCAGTGGAAAACCATGAGTTCCGTCACCTTAGAGTGAGTATGCATTTTTCAGACAAACAACCTAGATCTGATCCACATCACGATGAACAAATGATCGAAGCTTGATCTAGATCTCTTTTATTTATTTTCTCTTTTTCATCTTTGGTACTAGTGTATGATTGGCCTTGCTGCTGTTCTTTAAATTATTTCCATGTGTGTTCCTTTGTGTTTATGTTGGTTTTCCATGAGATCTCGGTCCTAGGAGCTTGATCATCCCTCTTGATCATTGTCATATCATCTTGCTAGCATTGGTACATTAGAACCCCCCTTGGTGCATGTTTGTCTAATTTAGTGTAAGTTTGAAGTAGGTTCATACTCTCACTAAAGTGGGGGCTAAATGTAGTGTTGAAAAAAAGGGTCCTTTGACATTTTCATACTCGTTTGGGTCCTCCTTGCAGATTTTGGCTTAATGTTGCCTTAATTTAGTGTTGTAATGTGGATAACACATTTACATTAGGTTTTGGGCCCTTGTGAACTAATTTATTTTAATGGTACCTTGCAAAGGTGTTGTAAAGTGTTGTAACACACTTTCACACTTTTCTAGGGTTTTATCAATTAACTAAGTATAATAAACATAATTTCAATCATAATTTATATTAATCTTGCCTTATTTGGTGTGCTGTAAAGTGTTCTAACACACTTTCACATTCCTCTAGGCATGTTATTAATAATTGGGCTTTCTTATGCTCTAATTGGACCCATGTTGCATCCACAAGCCTCATTTATTGCATCTTTTTGAGGATAATCATGACACCAACTAGTAACCAATCATAGTTAAGGTGTTCCTGACTTGTGTGGCCGAGATTTAGTCTCTGGGAATCATTCAACACCTTGGGTGAATGAGTCCCACCTAGGTCTTTTTGGCCCCGATGCAGGTTTCACACATTTCTATACACATTTCATTTTTGGTGCCATACATTATGTGTGATGGGACTCATTCACCACCTTGGGCAAATGAGTCCTGCGTGACCAAAATTAAAATTTAAATCAAATTTCTAGTAGGATTTTATTCTTCTAGATTTGATGTCAGCTTGTAGTGTTGTAATTTTGGGAATTCTTGCATAATTGAGTATAAATACAAGGTTATTTCACTTATTTTTACCTAAGACCTTTGTGAGAGAATCCTTATAGAAAATTTAATTACCAAGAGAATTCAAGGCATTTCAAGGGTAGATTATCAAGCATTCAAGAGCATTCTTCAAGCATCAATCATCATGTCAAATATAACATTCTTCATGTTTGTTATTGTGCTAAAAATAGTGATGTAGAGTTCATGATTCAAGCAAGCATTGCATTCAAGATCAACATCATTCAGTAAAGAGTCAAGAACCACATCCATTGCAACCATTTCAAGCATAATTGTAGAACTTTATTGCCAGGGTTGGGTGAGTTGTGACATTACCTTTTGTTCATTCATCATTCCCCCTTTACATTTTCTTTCATTTCAAGGTTTAATTACCAACAAATGGGTTTGACCAAGGCGAACCCCCATTCACTATCAATCAACAAGTTTTTCCTCTCTTGAATTTTTGTGTTTGCAAATTTAGGTTGAAGACTTGAAGATCATTTGGAGTGAAAAGTTAAAAAGTTAAAAAGTTGCATAGAAAAGTTGTCATGTTCATAGAAAATCACCTACAGACCAGATCCAGAAGTTTAAGGACCCAAGACCAGAGAAGAAGGAAGTGCAGACATCAAGCCTTAGGACCACTTTCAGAGATTTCAAAAATTTAGATCGGGACTAAGATGGTAGCGAGGGCATCTTAGTCCTCCAAGTGGAATTTTACAGATATTATTTTAGATCTGGTTTCAACATATGAAGACTCTGCATCTACCCCAAAAAATAGCAACAAGACTAATAAGATAGTAAGGGCATCTTAGTCCTCCCTAACAAATTTTCACAGCTTCTTTTCATTTCTAGAATCCTCATCACATTTCCAAAACGCCCAGGTACACATATCATAACTTTCTATTACTTAATTTTATCATTTGCACTCATCATTTAGCTTGCACTACTAGATTTTGTGAGTTGAATGTTAAGTTGTCTTTTCCAAGCTTTTGCTTGGTGGTGAACCCTTCAAAGCCTAAAAAATTCTTTCCTAGGTCTTCTTTGTTGAGAATTGACTCACCCTTTTGGTTGATAGTGAATCCAATTTGGGATCCTAGGACATAATTGAATGACCTAAAGAAAATAAGTTGGCATCTCCCCCCCTCTATTTTGTTTACAGTTCACTATGCTTATAAGACCATTGGTAATTCTCTTGGTAGGTTCTTGAAAGTGGATCTTTCTTCTAAGAACTTTATCAAGCCCTCCTATACGTGTATTTTGGTGGAGGTTCATTTTTTGAAAGTATTACTCGATGAGGTTGTGCTTAAAATTAGTGTCTAGTCTTGGTCTCAACTTGTGGATTATGAGGGAATCAAATTTGCTTGTAGGCGGTCTTTTGCTATCAGGCACTTGGCTTATGACTAGATCCTTGTGGCTCTTGTAATTTTTCTTCATCCACTTGGTGGAAGAATGCACTTCTTGACCATCTTATTATGTACCCCAAAGATTCTATACTATTAGTGAGGATTTGGGGCTTCAATTCTATGTCTCCTCCTCCTCTTTCTCAAATAACTCATGATATTATTTTTCAAAGTTTTGTTTCTCCTATTGTTTTTGATGCTCTAGTTTTGGACAATATTATTTCTTCTTGAGCTACCAAAAAGGAAGAAGGGAAAGATGATTCCCCAATGAGCTTCTAGGGATTTTCACCCTAGAAGCTAACTTTGGAAGAATAGCTCTCTTTCACACTTTTCCATATTAGGGTTCATTCAAAGGGGGAGTTAGGATTGGGTGTTTTCGAGGTGTGTGATTGAATGTGTGGTTGAATGCTGGAAATGAAATAATACTAAACTAACTAAAGAAGTGTAAACATAACAATATAATTCTAGACTATATACAATGTGAAGTAAATGACCTAAGAAATGTACATTAAACTAAAACATAAAGCATGAGAAGAAAGGGGGTGCACCTAGAAATGTATTGCAGACCTAGGGGAACTTTGAAATTATGGAAATATCAATTTCTATGCCTGATGGGACACTTATGCCAAGTTGGGCGACCTAGTCCTTTTTCGGGGTGATTTCAAGAAATTGACCCAAGGCCTGTTTCAGCCAAATGGGTATCCGAATCCGCATAAATCTCTAGAAAATATGCACAATGGGACTAGGTTGCCACAACTAGTGGGAATGTCCCTTTTGTCTTTTCTGGAAATTTGAAGGTGGAAATGGGGGTTCTTGATCTACACTTTCTGCTCCTCCAGGTATCTGGTCCCGAAAGTGAAGATTCTGGTTTGTAGAGGTCTTCCAAGCTTCAACTAGGGTTTCTTCAACCCTAGAGAGCTTGGAAAACTTGTTGAAGACTCTTCCACCTTGGTTATTTGTCCAATTTTCCTAAAAGACCTACAAATCACACAAAGAGGGAAACTTGTTGATTGTTAGAGTATAGGGGATTGCCTTGGTCAAGCCCCTTTGTAGATAGTTAAATCAAATGAAGATGAAAGATAAGAAAGCATGGAATATGAAACGATAGATTCAATACCTTGCCATGATGAATGCCCTTGAGTTGCAACAATGGAGGTTCAGTCCTTGAATGTTTCGATAAGATGTCTTGTTGACCTAGAATGTAGAAACCCTAGCTTGCTTGAGAGGAAGGAGAGAAGGAGGAGAGAAGAATTGTGTGTGAGAGGAAAAATGAGTGTTACCTAATGATAAATTAGGGTTTTTAGGCTTATTTATACAAGTTATGCCCTAAATTTCCCGAAATAAAATCATACTGATCGACCTTAGGGTTTTAGAGACCTAAATCCTGACAAAAAATAACTTAAAATGTTATTTTAAGCCACATGGGTCTAGGTCGCCCAAGTTGGTGACCTAGTCCACCTGGGCATTTTAAAGTGTTATTTGGTAGTTAAAATTTTATTATTTATATTTGTTAGGATTGTCTTATGAAAACTCACCAAGATAGGATTAATATGTGTATTAGGGGGTCAGTTTGGCATAATAGTGTATTGATCAAGTGATGACAAGTCTAGGAGAGTGTAAAATTTTTTCACAACACCTTACCACACTTCGTCACAAGGTTTGGAAATGGGTGAAAACAGGTTGAAAAGGGTCCAAAATCCATAGGCAAAGATCCAAATGAGTGAAAAGTGTCAAGGTATACACTTTTTGGCGACACATTTAGCCCCCACTTTAGTGAGAGTATGAACTTGCTTCAAACTCACACTAAAGTAGCCTGATGGAGATGGTGAAGAATGATAGACAAGAAGAACATGGAAGATGAAGGAGGTGGTCAATCCCCTAAGGACTTGAGATTCTAAGTCAACTTGACATCAATGCAAAAGACATTCAAGGGTGAATATATTACAACAAAATGAGATACATGATCATGCAATGATAAGGTTCAGTGTGAAGAGAATAAAGAGATATTTGCTCACTCTAGGGCCACAGAACATCAGGTCATCTATGGGGTGAGAAGTCCCAAAGAAGCTAAGAATCATACACATGGTTGGTATGCACTCACAAAGGTGGCTCTGGGGAAAGTCGTGTCGCTTGTTGGGCTTCCTGCTTAAACCATACCAAAGTTATACCTCATGATAAATTTGATAAGGTGCCACAAAAGAAAGTGATGTTTGTAATGATTGTGTTTCAAAGGGATTTTGCTTTTATCTATGCGATGTCTCAACCTAGGAAACATTAAATACGTAATGTTACCAAGAGAGGAAAAGTGCAAATGTACTCATCTTGTATGAAAGAGAGGCAAGGGCTCATCTTGTATGCAAAAGAGGAAAAATGCAAATGTCTCAATCCTGAACAACATTGTGTGTAATGGTTTCAAGAGGAGGAATCATAAGAAGAAAGGAGATCGCACAATGAAATGTGAATGGTGATGTATTCCCCCACTTTAAAGGAATTGTGAATCACCGTACTGTGAACAATTGCTTTAAAGTAGAGAAGAGGAAAGGGAAATGAGAGCTTGTTCGGAAAGCCCTATGTCGAGTCATATGGTTCCGAAAAGCTGCGTCATGAGAAGGAGGGGAGTATGTCACATGCGAGTCAACTTAAGACATGTCATCCATATCCCAAGCCTACTCTTATATGTACATGAAAGGTTAATGATAATCCAAAAGAGACAATGACAAGTGACATTTGAGGGGAGAAAGGCTAACTAGCCTCTTGCCCCCACTTAGTGTAGGACAAGAGTGAGCCAAAAAGGATTGAAGGGATGAAAGGGATGGTGAATTTGTATCAATTAGAGGAGTGAGGTGCCCCCACATGAGCGAGAGTGCCAAGATCCTTAATATGTCGGATTGTGTTGCTCAAGGCATTACACTCATTAGTGTGATGACCATGAACATGGTGGAAGGAACAAAAAGAATGTTTGTTGAAACATTTCTTTCGAGTGTGAGGAGGAAGGGAGATCAAGTGCTCTTGGAGAAGTCTCAACAAGATACCCTATTGATCAAGGGAGGAAGGGGATCCTTTGGTGTGCAACAAGGAATGGGCTTGCTTAGTAGAGGATGTCATACATACACAAGGCTCTATGGATTGCGAAATTTTGTAGACTCTGTTGGAGGATTTTGTAAAATCTGAATCAAGAGGAGGGTGCGAAATGACATTGGCATTAAGCGAAGATTCCTTTGTTGCATTCAAAGGAGCAATTGGGAAGGTTGGTTTAGAAAGGTGAGGTGAGAGAGGGTTGGTTTTGGAAGAAGGTTTGACGATTTCGATGAAAGGAAAAAATCTAAGACTATGATGTGTTGATTGCATGTTAGGCTCTATAGGGTTACAGATTCCTTTTTCATTATCAGCACAACCTTTTCCACTATAGCCAAGTTGCTTCATGATATCATAACCTTTCTTGTAAAGCTTTTTCAACTTCTTTGGATTGGGTGATTGTTCATGATGTGCTTCATTGGCTAGAGTAGTTGAGGTGGATGCATGCGAAGGATCAACCGAGTCTTGAGTTAACAAGATTGCATTACCCTTTGGAGAGTCTTTGTTGTTAGTCTTGGATTCTCCCTTGAGGGGAGGGGTGAAGTTTAAGGAACCCAAAACATTGTCTAAGGACTTGGGTTGTATAGGTTCCACTGGTTTGGTTGGTGTAGTGATGAGGGGTTGGGATTTGTTTTGTTCAAGATGTAAGACACTGTAAGGTTTAGGATCAACATAAAGTGTGTACACTTTGTTGTTGTAGATGTACTTAATCTTGTGATGAAGAGTGGAAGGCACACCATTCATTGCAAAAATCCATGGTCTGCCTAAGATGAGGTTAGATGAAACAACATTAGACATAACATGGATCAATGTGTCTAATGTGGCCACTCCAACTTTGAGAGGAAAAGTGATCACACCAAGTGGCTTTTGTCCTACACTATCAAATCCATGAATAGATAAGGAGGAAGGTTGAATGGTTGATCTACGATATGGAGCCTATCTAAGAGATTGAAACTACACACATTAATTGAAAAGCCATTATCACCAAGGGTTCACTTTATCCATATTCTTTTGTATTGAGATATGATCATGAAGGATTCATCTTTGTTTTGCACTTCCAAAAGAGGGAGCTTACTTTGGTGGAAAACAATGTCAGCATTCAAGCCTTGGATCATAGCTGCAATGTCATTGGTTTGTGCATTTGAAGGGACATGAATTTATTGTAAAGAATCCTGCATCATGCTATGATAGTGAGAGGAGGCTTAGATAAGGTCCCATAAATATATTTTTGTGGGAGTATTCCTTAGTTGATCAATAAGGTCATACTCCCTAAGGAAGGAATTGAAGTGAGGGGAAACATGAAGAATGGGAGGGGAGGGAGGTAAGGGATTAGAGGTTGATGGTTGGGATTGTGGATTGTTTCAGGAGTAATGTGTATGAGAAATGGTATTAGGACTCAATTGCTGCAACACATTGGGCTTAGGTGGCGAGAGAGTGAATTCAGGTTTAGAAGGTGGGGAAAGGATGAGTTGAGGTTGAATAATTTATTAACATCCCCTTGGGAAGGAGAGTCAATGTTATTCTTGGATTGCATCATGATATCCACCCTAGAAGGAGAGTGTTTAGGAGGACTACAAGCCTCATGTTCTTGATATTCAAGGCTTGGTTTTTATAAAGTGACTTCATCACTAATAGAGGAATGATCAATGATGGGAGAGGGAGGAGAGGGATGGGTAAGATGGGAATCTATTTGATTGTCTAGGGTCACATTGTCTTGTTCCATACAATCTACCCTAGTAGAAGAGCATGGAAGAGATTCATCACATGCTTCATCACAAGGGAGGGAGGCATCATGAGAAGATCCATTATGATTGTCAAATAGATTGTCCCAAAGGCTAGGAGCATTAGGGAAGGGAGGGTCAATAGTTTAACGACTCATACTAGGGATATCTTCTAACACCAAACTATCCTCTTTGCATTGAGGAGGGATGTTAGGAGATGAACAAGTTTGAGGGTCATGGTTAGGGAGACTAGGTAAGGTGAGGTCAAGAAATGTTTGTTGTTTAAGGTTTGGCAAAGGGGGATGAGGAGAGGGACAATCAAGAACCTCAACACTTGTAACTTCTTACACCAAGATACCTTCGTCACTAATAGGAGAGGTATAGGGAGAAGTACAAGTATGATTGTTATGATTGTCAACATAAATGTCCTCATCAAGGGGTAATGCAATGTTAAGAATAGTGTCAATGTTTTGCTTATGAATATGTTCTCTAATGAATTCATTATTATAATCTACATTGAACTCATAAGAAGGAATATTACATGTATACAATCCATTTGAAACCAAATCAAAGCCACATTTGTTAAAATAAAACATTGTATTGAAGAGAGAGGGAAGAGAATGCAATGCAATTATTTAAACTAAAATATTGAAATACAAATTTTCAGAGAAAAAACAAGGTAATTTTCTGATTACACCATGTAACAATCTGAAAAAGAAATCTAGTATATGCAAAACTGAAACTAAACAATGGATTGAATGAGAAAATTTAAGCTAGATTTAATGAAAGGCATGCTAGAGAAGCACAACCAATTGTTACAGGTAGATAATGGTACAGAATATAAGCCTAAAAATAGGGTTTTCAACTCTGTAAAGGGTAGTTTCAAAAGCCTATAGGGACTAGGTCACCTAGGATGGCAACCTAGTCCTCCTGATGATTTTTTTGAGATTTTTTAGGAGTTTTGGACTGATACAGGTGGTTTATGTGTTGTCTACTGCAAACCTAGAAAATGAAAATGCAGAATTTCACACAGCTTGTAATGATTTAAGTACAAAAATGCAACCTACATGCAAGTTTCACTAATGCAAATTTGAAAATCCTAGAATGCAATTTTGAACAATGCCTAATGCAATACAATACAATCTTAAGAGGATGAAGAGGTCCAAATTAGAAAAGGAAGGTATAGAAATGTCGTGTTCACCAAAATGAACCACCTAAAAGGAAGAAGGGAGATATGATTCCCCAATGAGCCTCTAGGGGTTTTCACCCTAGAAGCTAACTTTGGAAGAATGGCTCTCTTTCACACTTTTCCATCTTAGGGTTCATTCAAACAGGGAGTTAGGATTGGGGGGTTTTGAGGTGTGTGATTGAATGTGTGGTTGAATGCTGAAAATGAAATAATACTAAACTAACTAAAGAAGTGTAAACATAATAATATAATTCTAAACTATATACAATGTGAAGTAAATGACCTAAGAAATGTACATTAAACTAAAAAAAAACGCAAGAGATGAAAGTGGGTGCACCTAGAAATGTATTGCAGACCCGGGGAAACTCTGAAATTATAGAGATAACAATTTTTATGCCTGACAGGACACTTGTGCCAAGTTGGCTGACTTAGTCCTTTTTCAGGGTGATTTCAAGAAACTGACCCGAGGCTTGTTTTAGCCAAATGGGTATCTGAATCCGCAAAAATCTCTAGAAAATATGCACAATGGGACTAGGTCACCACAACTGGTAGGAATGTCCCTTTTGTATTTTTTGGAAATCTGAAGGTGGAAATGGGGGCTCTTGATCTACACTTTCTGCTCCTCTAGGTATCCGATCCCGAAAGTGAAGATTTTGGTTTGTAGAGGTCTTCCAAGCTTCAACTAGGGTTTCTTCAACCCTAGAGAGCTTGGAAAACTTATTGAAGACTCTTCCACCTTGGTTCTTTGTCCAATCTGCCTAAAAGACATGTAAATCACACAAAGATGGAAACTTGTTGATTGTTAGAGTATAGGGGCTTGCCTTGGTCAAGCCCCTTTGTAGATAATTAAATCAAATGGAGATTAAAGATAAGAAACCATGAAATATGAAATGATAGATTCAATACCTTGCCATGATGAATGCCCTTGAGTTCCAGCAATGGAGGTTCAGTCCTTGAATGTTTCAACAAGATGTCTTGTTGATCTAGAATGTAGAAATGCTAGGTTGCTTGAGAGGAAGAAGGAGAGGAGGAGAGAAGAATTTAGGGTGAGAGGAAAAATGAGTGTTACCTAATGATAAATTAGGGTTTTTAGGCTTATTTATACAAGTTATGCCCTAACTTGGCTGAAATAACATCATACTGATCGACCTAAGGGTTTTAGAGACCTAAATCCCGACATAAATGAACTTAAAATGTTATTTTAAGCCACATGGGACTAGGTCACCCAAGGTGGCGACCTAGTCCACCTGGGCATTTGTTAGTGTTTTTCGGTAATTAAAATGTTATTATTTGTATTTGTCAGGATTGTCTTCTGAAAACTCACGAAGATAGGATTTATATGTGTATTAGGGGGTCATTTTGGCATAATAATGTATTGATTAAGTGATGACAAGCCTAGGAGAGTGTGAATTTTTTTGCAACACCTTACTACACTTCGTCACAAGGTTTGGAAATGGGTGAAAATAGGCTGAAAAGGGTCCAAAATCCATAGGCAAAGATCCAAATGAGTGAAAAGTGTTAAGGTATACACTTTTTGGCGATACACTTCTCCACCTTGTTCTTCTATTGGTATTGTTCCATTAGTTAGACACACTGAGGGGGCCTCTCTCCCTTTTTGTCTAAAGGACTCAAATCCAATTGATGTCTCTTCTTGGATAGTTGTTCAACGGAGGAAGAAATATCTTCCATTTTTCATGTCAAACCCTTGAGTGCGAAGTTGTTGGATTCAAGCTCAAGTTTTGCTTGATCTGTTTCTCTCTACTTTGCTATTTTTGTGTTGTTTTTTTTGTATGGGTTTAGGGCCCTCCCCTATTTTTCTAATAAATAAATTAGGTTATTTAACAATAATCTTCTTTAGAATTAGTATTCATTAATCTTCATTAAATTCTATTTGGCTATATCCATTAAGACTTCTATAACAATATTTTATTAATTTTTAGTCTCATTCTCTCGATGTCCTACAAGTCTATCCATAATATTATCTCTATGAAAATGTTTATAAGAAGAAAAGTTGAGTATCGAATTTCTTTGATAAAATTCATAATTTAAACTTCCATTAAATTTACATTCAACATACATGAATTTAAGATCATAATCTATACTCACATTTTATGACTAAATGAATGACATACTCTATTTATTCTTTAATTTCTTCAAATTTCAATATTACATAAACATCATAGTATAAAATTAACATCAATTTTTATTATAAACAGACAATCAATTAAGATTTAAAAAAAAATGTAATATGACCATCATCACTTACTGGAATTGTTAGACTCCTTAATCTTATTTAGTAGGCTTTAGAAGATCTACAACTCGACATAATGGCCTAAAAGCTAACACCACAAAGAAACATTATACAAATGAAGGTGCGTGACCTTTAACAAGGTTATTTTATCCTAAAGTTGCCACATTTCTAAAGTTGCCACATTTCTTGTTGTTCTAGCCACCTTGGGTAATACTTAAAGCATGCTCAAACTCTTAAGACCTGATCTAGTCCCTCTTTCTAAGCCTATTGTAGGATTTAGGACCATACGAGAGCATTGACCAATACCCACTCGTCCAAATCTGGTGGCTCATACCTTCCTGTGCCTCGACTAATTAAATGTTGAGGCATAGTGTACCTATTGAGAGAAAGCCTATACTTAAATGGGCAAAAGAAAAATACAACTTTTTTTTTCAGCCGTTTCACCGTGGGACTGGAGTTAATATACAACTTGCGGGCATTGTCATTGACAATTCTATGTTGCTATGATTTATTTGTAAACCTTATGCCACACCAAATCATAACCAACGTAACTAAAACATAGCAGCATTGGAATGTAGACTACGACTAAACAAGAAGTGCAATAATGTAAATAATGAGGGATAGCATTGAATCATGGGGTTTTGTCATACTTTGAACTTGAACTGATAAATTAAAATTAGTAGTAACCTTTCAATGGGGTTTGGTCATACTTTGAACGTGAAGTGATAAATTAAAAGGAATACCAACCTACGCAAGCTAGTTAGCAAAGCAATATAATCAAACGCACATGGGTATAATCACTTAGGATTTCATCCAATGGTCTATAAAATGGATCCATGAGAATCATAGATACTATAGGTTAGGTAAATAAACAAGCCCAATAATAATTGTTCAATAGATTGTTCAATAGATTAGTGTTTTTATGCATAATAAAAGCATATTATGTTTTACTTTAAAAATATTAATTCAAAGTAGTCATTGATAATAAGTATAGTGAAGGAATGAGATTTGAAACTCAAAAAATTTAGAAAATTTGAAACTCAAAAATCTTAGACAATAGAAAGCTAAAAATGGGAATGCCATTATTATTGTAAAATATATTTCGTCAAATTTTAAATTAATTGATGATATAAAAAGCATGAACATGCAATATTTGATCAATTTTTATGAATGATTAGAGTATAAATAAAATTTTATCATGAAATAATTAAAAGTAAAATCTTGATTTTGATTTTGACCTCGATATGCACATGTGCAACAAGAATTTATGAACAATACAACCATTGTAACCCATGAAATTAGGGTAGAGTAAAATCAAGCAAAGACATCTAGG
Source organism: Sequoiadendron giganteum (assembly GCA_007115665.2). Classification (NCBI taxonomy): domain Eukaryota; kingdom Viridiplantae; phylum Streptophyta; class Pinopsida; order Cupressales; family Cupressaceae; genus Sequoiadendron; species Sequoiadendron giganteum. Next base: position 31,069,520 of record CM021100.1, on the reverse strand, counting down.
TCGAGACCACATGTAAACATGAATATATGAAGTATTATTCATGACTAATCTAATAATAATTAAGAAATCCCCTTATAAAAATATATAAAATCTTAGTCAATATTTCATTTGTTTAAAAACAAATATTAGTTTCTATTGATGAATCTTTCATTTTTTTCAAAAAAATATTAATTTTATTGGTGATTTATTTTACACCACTAAAATTTTGTAGAAAATCTTGACGAATCTTGGAAAATAATAAAATAAATTCTTTGAAAATTTAAATAAGACTACATATATATATATATATATATATATATATATAATGTGGCAATTCAAGTCGCATTACAACTTGAACTATTAATCAAATTCTGGTTCCCAAATTTCAATTATTAGCGAATTGATGAATATTTCTCACTAAAAAATCACTAGACTTAATGAGGAAGCTCATGGATGAGAAGTTTCAAATCAATCATTTTAACATATAGGACTCCCAAAAGTTTGTAATAGATTAAAAAAATAAATTAATTATCTTATTCAATGGTTCAAGGACCAAGTTAGATTTTAATACAACATTAAGAAGATGATAAAAATCATATAAATTTAAAGTAGGATATCTAATTTTTGATAAATAGGTGTATTGTGGAGGCCATAACATTTAAGAAAAATTGAAAAAATATGTTTAAAAAATATCATTTCACATTTTTTTTTTTTCCAAAGAACAACTCAAAAAATAATGAAGATTAAAAATGAATTATGAAAAAATTGAGAAAAACCTTATAAAACATAAGTGAATATTGAAAAAAAGAATAACTTTGATAATATAAATGAACAACACACCACTTCACATTTACTTAAATCCCGCCCATTCCCATTCTAATTTGAAAGGTTAATACACCCACAAATCTAGATAACAAAAATTATTAATAAGATTATTTTAAGTGTACATAATTTTTATTACGTCAAGAGACGTAACCCTACAATGACAGCACGAAGGTCACACATCCATCACAAAAAAAGAAAAAGAAAAAAGCCCAAAATTTAGGAATTTTAAAAAAATGAAAATTTCATAAAACTTTTGAAAAAAAATTAAGATGTGAATATAACATTATATAATATATAAGATTTAAATGTATAATTTTAATTTTACGAAAAAAAGATTTTCATAAAATCAAATCAAAGAAATACATAATAAAGCCGAAAATCTAGGAATCTTTAAAAAATGATGTTTTTTAAATTTTTTGAAAATAGATTAAGATTTAAATATATTTTAAATTTTAAGAATAAAATATTTTCTAAAAATCAAATCAAATAAATATATAATAAATTAAGATTTAAATGTAGCATTATATATTTAAATTAATAATAAATTTAATAATTAATTAAGATTAATTACGATTTAGCTATTAAAATTAAAATATATAATTTAATATTAATATAATATATATTTTTATTTAAAAAAAATAAATCCATAAATATCTTTCTAAAGATATATCTGATTATATATTTAGAAAAATCCATATTTTTTATTTAGAAAAAAAATCCATAAATATCTTTTAAAAGAATATTTGATTATTTATTTAGAAAAAATCAGAGATTAAAAATATATTTTTTTAAATTTAAAAACATAAATTTAGTGTCTTTTTTATGCATTTGGAAAATTTTATATACATATGCATCAACGAAACATATAGATATGTTTAGAATAAGTTAAAATTATATTCTTCATAGACGTATATCTAATTTAAAAAAAAATAATGATCAAGTTACACACTATGTTATAAATTACAGGCATTCCATAATTTTTCTCAACATCCATGCCTAAGGAACACTAGACAACTCACGAACATAGATTTATTAATGGAATATGAAGAGATACTTAACACTGTTGAGAGACACACACTATGTAGAGAGGGTGCATGTCTAAGGAAAATGGCAGAAAAACTTGTCTCTAGGTAAATATATTGTTATATGTTTTTATTTGAATTATTATACATAATTTACTATTGTAGTCAAGTACTAAAATTAAAATATATTGTTTTTTATTTGAAATAAAGGTATAACACTCCATGGCCAATAAACTTAGATGGTTCAAAAGTATATGATGATATACAAAATGGTGAGAAAATATTCACACCATTAAGAAATGATAGGTTGAATAATCACAATTGATACATACTCCAGTTATGGAGAGCAAATATTGATTGGAAACCTGCTCTATCCAAACATGTTGTAGTTAAATATATCACAAAGTATGCATCCAAAGTAGAAAAGAGCTCACAAACATACCACCAGATGTTGATGCATCTAGCAAACATAGAGAAACCTATCAAACTAGCCACAAGAGCTTATAAGAGGCTTCTCACTGAAACAATAATTGAAAGGGATATTGGAGCACAAGAAATAAGCCACATGCTCTTGGAACTTTTGCTAGAAGAGAGCAGTAGAAGGTTTTTGAACTAAAATGTGTCAAATGAGGTCATCAAATGTGTGATTTTAAATAATGAAAATATCAATGAAGAACAAACCATATCATTTATTGACACATACAAGAATAGGCCTTTTAGTATGGAAGCTATACCACTTATCGACACAACAAAGTAATGGATATATAATCGAAAAAGAAAAGGAGAAAACAAATAGAATATAAGAGAAACTGTTGTCATGGTAAGAGTGTTTCCTATATTTTCTTTGATTCTAGCATGTGGCTCCGAAAAATGGATAGATTTTTGCTTTTCTGAGTTGATACTTTAGAAACCGTTTCGAGACATTTAAAGGGATATTGGCCATGACAATGAATCAATAGTGGAAAAGTGGGACAACTTCAACTATCATCCATGGAATTTACAACGAACAACACCTCCTGAAGATAATGACATCCTTAGTGACTCTGATTCTAAAGGGGATGATAATGGTGAATGAACCACGATAGAACATGAATGGGAAATTATATCTTGACTTCATCATGGCCAAATCTTGCATGTTTCAAAGATGGATATGTTGGGTAGAAGAGATATAGATAGACAAACAAATTGGTGTCATAGATTCAAAGGTCAAGATTATACAAATGAGGCAATAAATTTCATCAACAATATGAAATTTTATGGTTGCTTCATTCATGATGATATTCCATAATGTGTTGACTACATAAATCTCAGTGAGCAACAACATAAAGCGGTCAACATTATCATGTCACATTACCAATCAAATAAAAATAAAATGCCCCTCTACATGATAATTCAAGGCACTGCAAAAACATGTAAGTATTATGTGATTGGTGCCATTACTCAAGCACTTTTATTCTCCCAAACAATCTCCGCTACTTCTACTCATGTCTACTAGAGTTGCAACATTCAACATTGGTGCTTCAACCATTCATTCAAAGCTAAGAATTCCGATAAGAGATTTCAATGAACTAGAAGGGACAAGACTTACAACTTTCCAAGAAGAAATATCACATTTCAGATACATATTGATAGATGAAATGAGTTTCCTTGGAGAGAGGTTGCTTGAAAACATAGATTCCAGGCTTCGACAAGCATTCCTAGAAAACAGTAACCAAATTTTTGGAGGTGATTTATGGATTGAAATTGCTAACTTTGATAACTTTACATTACAATATTTTTTATTCAATTCTATTATAATTCCTTTTATACAAATTCATACTTATCAATTTAATTAATTATTTTATATTTAGGCATATCTATGATTTTAGTTGGAGACTTGGCACAATTACCTCTAGTAAATGATAGGGCTCCATATGAAAGAAAAATGCGAGCAAAGCTACTATGGGAAGAATTCAAAATGGTCATTACATTAAGTCATTTTTTTTGACAAGATGGACAGAACGAAGAACAACAAAGAAATTTCATCAAATTCTAACAAACATTAAGGATGCAAATCCCACAATCAATGATTAGATGTTGCTTATGTCAAAAACAAATGCAAGAATCAATGCTTCAGAGAATGAAGAATTTGAAAGCAATGTTCATTTGTTCACAACCATAATAGAAGAAAATTATGTACATTGTCAAATCATGTTGCACGAAACATTTCCATAAAATTCAAAAGTCTAAGTGCCATTGAAGGAGGGGGGAATGATGAGCTAGATATGGAGTTGTTACTCAATAATAATGCACGAGTAATGTTAACATCAAACTTATGGATAGAAGCAGGACTTGTAAATGGAGCATTTGGATATATACGAAATATTGTATATTCACCTGACACTGCACCACCACAACCACCATCATATGTACTTGTTGAGTTTGATAGCTACTCTAGAATACCGTTCAATGATCACCATCCGCATATAGTACCAATTTCACCAATTCAAATGGGAAGCACAAAATAGATACCATTACGATTGGCTTGGGCTCTGACAATACATAAGTCCCAAGGATTGACACTTCAAAAAACAATTGATATAGGACTCATTGAAAGACCTAGATTGACATTTGTAGCAATTTTACATGTAAAGTCTTTCAAAGGACTGCTAATTATGCTGCCTTTCACATATGATAGATATGAAAAAATGAATCAAGGAAAACAACTAGCAAACAGGAAAGCGGAACAAAAAGGCTGAAAACCTTAGAAATAAATTAATTTGACAAATATTGTTACATTAATCATGTATTTGCCATTTTAATCTTCAATATAATGTGTTCAATTCTTATTTGTAATTTTTGTAATGACTTCATTAAATTAAATGAACCTTTATTGTAATATGTAAATGCACTATATTATAATTAATTACATTATATATTTACATATATAACTTTTTAAGATATATCTTAAACATTATATTTAAAAAAACTATTAGTATGATTGAATGATAATAATATAATAATTATTAATCTAATATAATATTAATATTATTAATAATATATCAATAATATTAATAATCTAATATAATTAATATTATCAATAATATTAATAATCTAATATAATTACTATTAATCTATAGATTATATATAATTTTAATATATTAAAGATTATATTATATATAATATAATACTAATAAATAATAATATAACATAAATAAATAATACAATCATAATACATAATATATCTCAATTAATATTGACATGTGTTTGTTCCTTCCAAAATGAAACTAGTTTATATATCTTATATATATAATCTATATAATATACGCTAAGATTTGTCATTTTCAAGATGTATTTTTTTAAGATTCAAAAAAGTAAAAAAACAAAAAAAAAAGTCTCAAAAATGATATATAAATGATAATTCTCGATGTATATTATATAATTATATATATATAATGTATAAGCTAGTATTAATATAATGAATACAAATACAAATAAAAATAAAAATGAGATAACAAATAGTAAATTCTAGAAAGGAGGAATATCGAGAAACTTCTAACTACGCGTTTAGGTTACCTCCTAACGGAAGAAATTGGCAAGGAAAGTCGCCGACTCGAAAATGAAATCAACAACGACGTAATCGGCAATTACAAAAGATCTGGCATCTTTAAGTAATTTAATATTGAATAATCCGAATGACATCATCACAATTGAAAATTTATGGTTTTCTTTTCTTGCCGATAACCTTTACACGGACTCTTTCCTTGCTTCCCAAGGAAAGCAATAATTTAATTTGTGCAAGATACCGCTTTGATTCAATTGTGTGCAAGATATATGTTTCATTTTTGTTGTTTCTTAATTCTTTGTTTGATTTTAAGATATATTCTCATTTTTTGTTTCCATATAGAACACATTCTCTTCTTTGTTCAAATATTTCAGAGTCGTCAGACCGGATTTGGTGATTCATCGCCAATATATAACCAAGTGATTCAACGCAACCATGAAAGCATATGCAATCATATTTGCTAAAATTTCAATAAGCTTGGTGATTCTGGCTCATTTTTGTGCGGCAGATGTGGGCACAGCAACCTTTTATGGTCCTCCATATGTCCGTAAGTATCATCAGCTTTTAATAAACCATTTCACCAAAGGGGGATATGATAGGGAGGAGCAAGATGAAAACGGACATTTTACTATAAATCTTGTAACCTAGTACTAAGTTGAACTGTGATAAACCTAATTCTCTCGTATGTTAAATTTTTTATTTGGGATTTGCAGCGACGTCGTGCTATGGATACAATCAGAGACAGTTTCCAGCAGGCAATCTTTTTGGAGCGGCTAATGACGCAATTTGGGACAACCAGGCAGCCTGCGGAAGAAAGTACAGAATAAGATGTTTGAGCGGAACAAGTAATGAGAGAATTAATCCATGCAGAGAAAGATCGCTTGTGGTGAAGATTCTGGATTACTGCTCTTCCGCTGGATGCGATAATGGCGATGCAACTTTCCATTTATCCGCCGCTGCCTTTTCTCACATTGCTCATTCCTCTGCTAAAAAAATTAACGTCGAATATGAGCAGTAAGACTGCATTCTACTTACGTATCATTTACAATTATGATAAACAAAAATTTACTTGGAAATGTATGGTGTTGGACTGAGCATTTTGCAGTCGAAGGGGATTTTGAAAATTTGAATTTGTTCATGTATGGCTGATATTTTAATGTTTTGTTTTTGTATGTACAGAGTGTGATGCAGCAGACTTGGTCACGAAGTTTCAATTGTGGGCGCGAAAAGCAAGATCAGCGACATTACCATTCCTACAATTTTATATTGTAGAATCTACATTATGTAAATAATAATATTCTAAGGGAAAATAAATAAAATATTGATTTCATAGAGAAATGAATGTGTTATTCAGTTTTGGTTGTCGTTTTTGTTGGAAGATTAAATATTTATGTTTCCCAAAGTTAAGATGAGAAATTAAAAAAAAAATTAAAAAATATTGGGAATGTGATTGGTTAAGGATTTTTACTTCTTTTTAGGTCTTTATATTGTTCAAAAAATTAAATATTTTTTTTACAATTTTGAAACTGTTGTAGTGATTAATTTATTTCATTTGGTCAAAAAATTAATTACTTAGTTTTCAAGTATTTAATTATAATTATATTTTTGTACAATTTTGAAATTGTTGTACAAATTAATTTATTTCATTTGACTTAGAAATTAATTATTTGTTTTTCATGGAATTGTTTTAAGATTTTGGAGTAGTACAATGGCATCTAGACTAAATGTGAATTTGTGATCGGCATGACTGGATTTGTATTGTGAATTTTTATCAAGTGTTAAAATTGTAGATAAAAATTTCCATGAGATCTAGTTGTAGGGAATGGTTGCTAGTTTGAAAAAATTTCTACTAGTTAAGCCATAGTGATGATTTGCTAACACATGTCTCCAACAATGCTTATGCTTGAGTGACAAGGGTCATTCCTATTTGAAAGAGAAGTTGAAGTTGTAATGCCACTTTTCTCCAATTGTTATTTAAGTAATAGCAATGGATTTAATAGAATAAATATTAGAGTTAAGATAGTTTAAATATACAATATTATCAAAATAGACGTGAATAATCAATGAAAATTATAAATATGTGATGATTAGGCAAGAATTCTAAATTAAATAGTTAACATAATAAATTGAATAACACATCCACATAATTTAATCAAAATCATATATATAATATCTCCAAAATCATTTAACATCAAGGTTTTCAATACTAATCTAAATTAGTTCACTTGGAATGATCATTCTCACTCTAGGAAGATTTCAATGGTATTGGTGCTCATAGTTATGACACATCTAGGAGGAACTAGTTCTTATTCATAACCAACACATATGCTTCCCAAGCATCAACATAGCATGGTCTAGAGTAATTACTCAACATGCACAACCCTAGCCATGACAATCCTGAGTGTACACTATACCCCAAGTTGAAAACACATTGTGTGACCCTTCTCCCATGCCCATAACCACCAAACCATCTTATTCTTCCTCGAGTGATCTCCATGATTTTTCTAAGTCTCACAAGAATTCATGAATGTTCTCAACATGAGAATGCTTAGGTTGACCACATAAAAGGACTTGAAATTAGAAAATCCTTAGTGACATGAATCACACATTGAATACATGAAATGTTCATCTAGGAATAAAAGGGAAAAATAACATAGTTTATGACTAAAAAACCATAGAGGAAGAATAAAAGAAAAAAATAATGAAAAATTTATTAAATAATAAAATGAATGGTATCCAATCCTTTATAATGTCACACTTTTGACTTTTTTAGGTTTCTCAAGGAGGATAATCCCAAGATTTTTGCTTCCAATTTTGAATTTGAATTTATAATTATAAATAAAAAGGCCTAATCTAAACATATGACTAATTAGAATTAGAATTTGAATAAGTATAAATTTTCATCTCTCAAGAAATCTATATGATCCCACAATAGTGTGTCCCACTTGTGAAAATTCTATTATTTTCTACAATCATGTATTCTTTAGAAAATTATTGATTTAAGTCATGAGGGGTTCCATTTTGACAGTTTTATTGAAGGGTGTTAGATAAAAACCCCTAGATGAAACCTCCTAGGAATACATGAAATCCTTGATGAAGTCTCTTCTATGAATCATATAAGCTTTGTGGTAGTAACCATATAAATACATGTAGTCTTCAATGGTAATTTGAAAGACATTGGAATCCGTAAATGGATCATTTAACAAAAATATTGTTTATAACTAAACTTTTTAAACCTTCATTGAATCCCATTTAGCTAGATCTCCATAAATATTTCTTTAGCAATACTTTATTGCTTTTTAGTCCCATGCTCATGCTCATAAAATCTATCCAAAGTATTATCTCTATGAAAATTTTGTAAGAATAAAATGTGTGTATCAAATTCCTTTTGAGAAATGGACAAATTTGAGTATCCATTAAATTTAGAATCAACACACTAGAATTTAAGATCATAATCTATATTCATATTTTATGATTGTAATTGCATGGTATTATCTATTTATTATTTAAATTTCATTAATTTCTCTATTAGACATACAACATAGTATACAATTAGCTTCAATTTTTGTTATTGTAGATGGGTATTCGATCAATAGTTTTCTTTAGAATTAATAATGTGGTAGGCCTACATCCATCGTCACTCATTGGGTGAATTATTAAACCTTTCAAGACATATTAATACTATTTGATAGGTCATGGGAGATCTATGGCTTGGCATAATGGACTAAAATATAAAACTATGGGGAAAATTGCATGAATGGGGTTGTGTGACGTTAAACAAGGTTGTTTTAGGCTAAATTTTTGACATATTTTATTGTTCTAGCCACTTGGGTGATACCTAAAGAATTCTCAAGCTCTTAAGACTTGACCTAGTCACTCTTTCCAAGATTACATGCGATCAAGCAAGATATTGGTGCTTATAGTGGGACTTCAGACCATAAAATCACCTTGGCCAATAATTATGGAGAAAACAAATTCTCCCTACCTCAATAATACCCATGCATCCAAAGCCTAGTGGCTCGTATTGTGCTACAAATGCCTCTCATGACCTCAACCAATTTAATTTCAAGGCATAGTGTATCTATTGAAATAAATCATACAAATAAATGGGAAAAATAAAAACAAGTATTTTATTATGATATTTCACTATAGGACCAAGGTTAACATAATATTCACAAGAATTTTCATGGGGTCCTCTATATTCCCTTGTTAATTCATATTTGTACTTGCATGCTCCCAACTAGTAATTTATTTTCCAACCTTATGTCATACTTATTCTAATATCATATACCAATGTAACTAAAACATATTGCATTGCTGGATTGAAAAACTATGACTAAATAAGAAATAGAATAATGTGAATGATCCCTTATACCATTTTTCCATAGAATTAAGGATATAATTTAAATTAAGTGCAAAACCATGGGGATTGGTCATACTGTGAATGTGAATTAATAACCTAAAATAAATTTCAACCTATGCTAGCTAGTCAACAAATCAATATAATGGAAAGTGCATAAGTATAATGTAAATCTTGATCACTTACAATTTTATCGAATGGTTGATGAAATAATAATTTCCCAATAGACTAGTGCTCTTTGGTGTATTGTATGAGTGTAATACATGTTAGATTCCATCCAAAAGTTAAGAGCATTAAAGTTTTTTGTTTACAATTTTTAATAACAAGTACACTAAAGGAACAAGATCTGAAACTAAAAAAAAACCATTAAAAGGGAAAGTTTGAGTTTAATTTTGACCATGAAACACATGTATAACAAAAATTTATAGATAATACAACCATTATATATATAACCTAGATAGTTAGGGGAAAGTACGAGATAATAAATAAATCTCAGTATAGAATGGTAAGCTCATGGGAAAGAGTTTCAACCCAATCTCTCTGACATATAGGACTCCAAAAATTCTTCAAAATAGGGCATGCAAATAGCTTATTTAATCATCCATTTGAACTAATATGCACCTCTAAAATTTAATATTTAGTCATGGAAAATCAAGGGACATTCTAATAGGAATTATTGACAAATTTAGAGGGTCATAATATGACTTTAAATGTCCAAATACAGAATTAAATTTTAAAAATGCAATACTTTTGAAATAGGCTAAACAAAGAAAGTATTCTCTAACTCAATGGATTAGTGATTCAAGTTAGATTATAATAAAACATCAAAATATGATAGAATTGGTAGAAATTTTAGAGGTTCCCCAATTCTTGGACAATAGAGGTGAGTTGTGAAGGTGATAATGTAACTAGGAAAGATAATAAACTATGTTATTTTTTTTTCAAAAAACTGCACTACATTTCACTTTGATGTCCTTACTTTAATAAAAAATAATTCTGACATATCTTGAAGAGAAATTTATTATGATTAAATATAGGTCTTTGGATATATTTCTACACTTTTTCCTTTTATAAATAAGGGGTATGATTCAAAAATACTTCCTAGGGGTCATCTAGTTGGTGCATTAACCTTCCCCTTAGATTAAACATTTTAGAAGATTTGGTTGTAGGAGAATTTGAGGCATAAAGAAAAAACCTTGATAGACCATATCTAAGAACTCTAGAGATTCGGTACATTAAAAGGTGGATCTCCTATCCTTGTATATTAAAAGGTCCTTTATGTGTAAATTATTGTTATTGGTAAAGTACTCCTTCCCTAATCTTCTAAGAGCATGTGTACATGTGAGAAAAGTTGATCATTGATTTATTCCTTTAAAAAGGACAAAGACAAACCTAAGTAAAGTTCTAGAAAAAAATTTAACTCCTCAAACAGTTGTCATGCATCATCCTCTTAGATTGTGATGTTGGCTTAGTATGGGGATAAAAACATCATCGAATTGACTATTGATATTAGAGAACGAGGATGATAGGAAAAAATATATGTTGAGATGATGATGTTAGATGAATAAAGAGACTAAAATAGAGAAAATATGAAAGAAAAAAAGATGACGTAAGAAGACAATGAGGATAAAAAATTGACCATGAGGAAGTTTAGGAACAACCATATAAAAAACAAGTGAACACTAGAAGGAAAGGTAACATTTTTTGATGAATAATGAATATATTAATTTTTATATACTAAAAGAGAACAATACACTATTCAAAAAAAATAGGTGGGTAGTAGAAGGTACACTATTCAAAAAAAAGGAATGGGTAGTAGAAGACACACACTTGAAGTCTATTTAAGACCAAGTCTAAACAACAAACAAAGTATAATAGAACCAAGCTCAAACAATAAGAACCAATAGAACTATTATACAACAAAAACTTTATCATAAAAAAGAGATCAGAATCATCTAATTTACTCCGTACATTGAAAATATAAAAGATACACCATTTGACAAACACTTAAATCCTCTACTTCCACTCAAATTTGAAAGGTAATAAAGATAAAGGACCATTTGTAAATGATTATAAATTTTACACTAATATACTGAATAAAATAAAATTCTAGAAACTAATAATTGTGCGCTTAGGTTACCTCCCCACTGACGAAATTGGCTTGGCAAGGAAACTCACCTAATCGTGCAAGCAAACCAACAACGAAAACTAACGATACAAGCGAATGAATAAGGAATAGAATTCGGCAGCTACAAAAGATTTGACATCTGATGTAAGGCCCAACTGAATGAATATGTGCCAATGTCTTCATCCCATCTGTTTATGTCCATTGATTAGTTATCCATGCTTATCAGCGGATAGAATTCTGAACTATACCTTTGCTTGCCTGGGTTAGTTACAACAAGACTATTTGTTTAGTGTTTACTTAAACCATATGCAAAAGTCGATCAAAGCGGTCGACCTGAAAAAAGGTTCCATTGAATGACTGAACATGAGTGATGGTATCAGATACTTTGCGTCATCTATACTAATGCTTTCTATTGAAGCAACAACAGAAAGGCATATGCCAAACTCTATATAATAGATATCGGACGTATTGGACAGTAAATAAGTCCAATCTGAGCTCAGTAATTCAACGCAACCATGAAGGCATATGCAATCATATTTGTTCGAATTTCAATAAGTTTGGTGCTTCTGGTTCATTTTTGTGTAGCAGATGTGGGCACAGCAACCTTTTATGGTCCTCCATATGTCCGTAAGTATCATCAGCCTTTAATAGAGCATTTCACCGATACCTTTTATTTTACTTTTGATTATAATATAAGGGGCTCTGGTTTGACATTCTTCATGATTATAATATAAGTTGGCAAGAGGTATGATCATTTAAAACAATTTGCCAAGATCACCTTGCGGTGCAAGGAAAGAGCATTATTGTTGTCTGTTGAAAGGGTTGTGTCACAAATTTCCTGGTAAAAGAAAGGTTGCTATGATATGGAGGAAGAAGATGAACACGGGCATGCTATTAAAAATCTTGTTACGTAAGCGGATGATTGGGATCCTCCTCCTCTTATTATTACTGTTTTCGTCCCTTATATAGTTTTATTTCCGTTAAGATCTTAAGAGGGTGACTATTTCCATCACCTTTTTTAATATGTAATTATATTTTATAAATGAGACATTTATTCATTAAAAAAATCTAGTTTCACCGTACTGATACCAATAGTCATAAACCTCATGCTTCTGGTAGGTTGATTTTATCTGGGTTTTGCAGCAACGTCATGCTATGGATACAATCAGAGGCAATTTCCAGCAGGCAATCTTTTTGGAGCGGCTAATGACGCAATTTGGGACAACCAGGCGGCCTGCGGAAGGAAGTACAGAATACGATGTTTAAGCGGAACAAGTAACGAGAGAATTAATCCATGCAGAGAAAGATCGCTTGTGGTAAAGATTCTAGATTACTGCTCTTCCGCTGGATGCGATAATGGCGATGCAACTTTCCATTTATCTGCTGCCGCCTTTTCTCACATTGCTCATTCCTCTGCCAAAAAAATTAACGTCGAATATGAGCAGTAAGACTCCATCTACATACGTATCATATCACAAACAAAAATTTACGTTAAAATGTATAGTGTTGGACTGCAGATTTTGTAGGCGAAGGGGATTCTGAAATTTTGAATTTGTTCATGTATGGGCTGTTCTTTTAATGCTTTGTTTTTGTATGTACAGAGTATGATGCAGAAGACATGGTCACGAAGTTCCAATTGTGTGCGCCGAAATCTACCTATGTTTGTGGCGACATTACGATTTCTATGTTTGTATCATAGAGATCTACACTCTGTAATTAAATAAACGAGATATGTATTTCACTAAGTGGAATTGTTACTGTCTTTTCTTTGCCATCTTTAACGGATAAGTAGGTTATTATTCCTGCCATAGGTAAATTATGTTGAGGAATGTCAAGATATCAAAGCATAAAATAACTTTCACAAGTGAAACAAAATATCAATATAAAATGAAGAGTGTTTGATACAATGATCAAGCCTTGCATATATAGGCAAGGATGAGGAGGTAGGAAGGTAGGACTAAACTACTGACTACCCCTCTATAGACGAGACACTTGTGAGCTCATTTGACAAGTGGGTGAACAAGCGTCAATAGGTGTATCAAGTCACGAGGACACGTCTCAATGCTATAAAGTGAGACAAAAAACAAAAGAAGCCTAAGTAAACTTAAGCTAATTGTGAATAGGTCAATCCTAGATAGGTGATTAGCTTACTAGGTAGATAAAGACACTATTTACACTAACACCCTTCTTAAGTGTAACTTAAGAAGAATGCATGCACTAATGATGAGTCCCGACTACGAGGCTATGTTAGGTATTCATGTACAAATATCTTATAAAGTGGAATAAAGGAGAAACCCAATGGAAAATGAAAACCCTTCTCCAAAAGAAAAATTATGCAAATGCAATGGAATGTACAAGTGAAGAAGATAGAAAAAGGACTCATGATGACCCCCCAAGGACTAATTCTATCACAATGTACATTGAATGTTCCCTCCAAAGGAGAGAAAAAGGAGGTCATGTGACCCCTCCAATAAATGTAAAGTGATGGACTCAATGTGAGGAAATGATTCCTCCTAAAATTGATAGTAGAAGAGAAACCATGCAAACTTGATCCAAAGACTTAAATGATGTCAATAATGCCTTCGAATGATGCTCAAAGATCTCCAAGACAATGGTGATGTGTGACAGATGCTAATAAGATGGATCAGGTACCATAAAATATTTTAGAATAGGGACCATGGATGTATTGATATGTCTGGACTGATGTGAATCTAATACTACTACTGACGATGATAACTGAGTTGGATAGGTCATCTAATGAATGTCTGCACAATATATCATGATAGAAGTTAATGTAGGTGAAGCAAGAGAAATATCCAAAGATGGCAATGATGATACGACTTCATCAAAGTTGTTGTCAAATAGAAGATGAATGCCCTTAATGATGTTATCCAAATCAACAAGGTGGGATTCTACAATCAAAGATGCTATGGCTGATAGATATGCATCCCAATGTGGTGGATCTGGTACGACAATAGCTATTATCTGATGCAAAGAATTTTTGGAACTCATGGATGAGCCAACAAGTGATTTAGCTATAACAACAGGTAATATGGGAGATGAGATATCAATGGAAGTCATTTGACTACATTGTTTATCCCCAAATGATAGTGTCTCGACTCTCATAAGATGTCTGAGTGAGACTAGATTATGTTTTTGCATGTGCTAGAACTAGAGGATTAGGTAAGACAATACAATGACTAAGAAGAATTTTCTCTATTTCCTCAATTTGAAGAAACCAACATTCTTTTGTTGTATTCCTTTTATTTTCACAATATCCACATTCGATTTTCCATTTATTAGGAGGATTATGAAGAATACTCAAATAGAAAGGATTTAGGGTGAGAGATATGATCACATGAACTAACAAAATCAAAATCAGAAATACCAAGATTGCCCCCTAATTTAGATAGCCCCCCCCTCAAAAAAAAAAAAATAGTGCTGATTGTAGCCCCTCTAGAACAATTTGCAAGAAATTTTTATAAGTTGTGAAGATTGGATGCCAAAATCTTCCATTTATAACTCATATAGATTTATACTATTTTGTGAAAAAAAGGAAACCTAGATCTTATGTTTACATGCAAAATCATATTCCTTGCAAAATATTGATACCAAATCTACTAAACCTACGAGAGCATAAAACAACTTCCATAAGTGAAAAAAAAAGAGCACAATAATATGTATCTAAATATAAAATGAAGAGCGTTTTATACAATGATCAAGATTTGCATATATAGGCAAGGATGAGGAGGTAAGAAAGTAGGACTAAACTACTAAATACCCCTCTATAGGTGGGACACTTGTGAGCTCACTTGACAAGTAGGTGAGCAAGTATCAATAGGTGTCTCAAGTCACGAGGACACTTGTCTCAATGCGATGAAGTGAGATAAAAAGAAAAAGAAGCCTAAGTAAGCTTAAGCTAAGTGTGAATAGGTAAATTCTAGATAGGTGATTAGCTAACTAGGTAGATAACGACACTATTTACACTAACATACTATTGTCTGTACTTTTTTGCATTGATATGTTTAGGAGTTGGTGCAAATAGAAAAAATAATCAAATTTTTTAACGTTGATATTTTTCATTTGTTTTTTAAAAATATAATTGATTTGTAGATTCATTTGTACTAATTTTTTAATAGTTTTTAATTTTTGACTAAAAATAAAAAATAATAATAAATCAATTGTTATCTAGCAAAAGTTAAATTATTCTCCAATGTTTATATGTAAGTATATTATACACAATTTCTTTGGTAGAAACTAATCAAATCAATGTTGTGCGATCGACATATCAAATTAATTTTTTTGTTAAGTTTTCTTTCATATTGTATGTATTGCCCTAGTAGACATGAATGTAAAATGTGGAGGCACACATGAAGCTCAAATGGTAGACAAAAGGTAAGAATTGTATGTAGTATATATATTTTCTTCAAAATATGAGTACTAAAAAGTATTTGTATTTAATATTTATTTGAGTCTATGCTGTTTAGCTCTATGTGACTAGGGTATTCTTATATATATTTATGGTTGTGTTTTTTGTTTTGTGTAGCGGTTGGTTTGGAAAGTATTTTTTTTTATGGTGCAAGGATCATGGTTAGTTTAGAGGGAAAGTTTGGGGCATTGCATAGTGATGGTTTAAGGGTTTACTATCATTTATACAATTATTCTTTCCATGTCATTATTGCAAATACTTTTTTCTATGTGTGTGTTTAGTTTTGAATTAATTTTGTTTTTGATTTTGGTGATAAAAACTCTAAGAAGAGGATTTTTATACGGGTTGAGCATTAGGGTTTTTTGCGTATTAATGCAATTTTACAAGATATTCTCTCAAGATATTAGTAGATTAAAATGAATGAATTAAAATATCATGATATAAATAAAACATCAACAAGCCACATTAATATGCAAAAAAATAATACTAGTTTTAAGATGCATAAAATTCACATAAATAAAAGAATTCATTTAAACCTAAAATTATAGTACTCACTAACATATCCCTTTATGTCATCCATGACACAAGAACACATGGTGGAGGTTAAATCTTATCAAGATTCAAATGAAAAACATAAAATAATGATTCTATTCCATAATAATAGAAATGTTCAAAGTATAATAAATAATTCATAGGCATTGACATCAGACATAAAATGCAACAAGCAAAATAGATCGACTACAAAATATCATATCATTGATGGTATTTACTCATACAATTAAATGATAAAAAAATATAGCTTATAGTTCTACTAAATTAATTAATAATTTAGATCTATTCATCTTATTTTTAGGATTTCTCCAAAAGTGCTAAATCCTTTATGAGACAATAATAAAAAATAAGTCAAATAATTCCATACATGTATTACCGTGAAGTTAATTTCATCCCAAACATGGATGGTTCTAAGTCAAAATAATGGGATCCAATAATATTGAATTTAAAACAGCAAGATTCATCATTATGAATGCCAATTACAAATTTCCTCTCCTTACATGGCTAACAAAACTACTTTAACATGCTATTAAAATATGATTTAGATCCTAAATTTCTATGCAACACACTTAAGCAAGGACATGATATAATAGAGAATCTCATTTTATTTTGATAATACAACTCAGTCTAATTTACCCAAATGATGCAGAGCCCTCACAAGCTTTCCATTTCTCTCACAAACACAGAGTCTAAGATAGTAAAATTTATTCAATGAATCTGGTTCCAAATGATTATAACATATTTTTAAATCAATCAAAAAATTACATCAACTTTTAACAATTACAAATATCCTCTCATCACCATCAACCTCTGTTTAGATGCACTTTGTTTTGTTTCTCAAGTGCCATTGGTATTGGCGCTGTTGTTCACATAATCTCCATCACCCAATTTGGAGTTCTTCGCTACCTCCAAACCCAACAACCTTCTCTAACCTGCACCTTCTTTCTTCACTTCACAGGATCTCTGTTTCTATCATTCTATCAGCCTTATCATTCACCTTACAATGGCACACTCTCCATCTCCACGTGTGCATTCTTTAGACTGGCTTGGCTTCTCTTCCTGCCCATGTCCTCTCTCTGTCTACACGAGTTTCCCCTGAGAAGTCATCCTCTTCCCTCTTCCAACTCTGCACACCCCTGCTTCTCACATCCACCGCTTGGGAATCATATTGATGTCTTTCTGTCTTCTTTTTGAACCTGCGACCCCCTAACTTCTCCTTGTTTTCTCTTGATTTGAAACAAAAGAACGAATTACAGATTTATGGTGAAAATGAAAAGACATAGCATTTATTCCCAATTTTCAATCACAATATCATCGACCTTTTTCAACAAGTATTTTGGCCTGCTCTTGTTAACTCGGTGCCCCCTTGTACAATCTGCAGTTTTGTTAAGTTCTTGTTGTTCATTACTTGCCTCTGTGCTTTTCCATAATCCAGCTTATTTGATTATTTAAACATAGCCTTTTGCCATGAACAATGCTTACTTTCAACTTTTAATATTTATTTATTGCCTCCACCATTTTACTCGACCCCTTCCACTCTTTCAAGTTTTACTCTTCATAGTCTCGACACACGGCTTAGGAACTAGTTCATGTCTCCACATCGACCAAGGAAGTGGCAACAAAATTTAATATGTGATGGTAAGCTAGTCTTCACATCAAACAAGATAGTTGCAAATACAACATTTGAAAAAATTCACCAAAGTTCTATATCTTGTTAAAATGATAAATTTAAGAGGTTTATGCATTGTTTGAAGAGAGGAAAACCAAACAAAAATAAAAAAAATCAAAATTTGAAGAGTATCAAAACAACAATATTTTTGGTGGTGTTGATTGCTCGTTTGCTTACATGCTCCTACATTAGACACGCTAGGTAAAATGGAATGTTCCTTGAGTTGTAAACTCGGGAAAATTCACAGGTGCATGGGAGAGAAATCCCATGTTTATTTTTAATCCAACATTGCTCCTTGTCCATTGGAGTCTTCTCTCTTCTATACTTCAACTCATCCTCAACACTCAAGCCACCTCCACTGGCATTATCTCATTTCTCTGAACAACCTCTTATCATAGGTCCATCTTGGTGCCCTCTACATTTTCTTCGACGGCTGGGTAAGTGCACCAAGATCGTTTCCAAAAAGGGGACTTAAGTGGTCATTTTTTTTTTTTTAAAATTTATTTGAAATCAAGAAATATTGACTTTGGACGTGAAATTGAGGATAGTTACACTCAAAATTTTGAGATGGAATAGAAACAAGGATCGAAGTGCTCCGAGTCTAATTCTTAAACTATTAATTTATTTTTAAAATGGTTGAGATTAAGGGTTTCAAAAGAGGGACGTACAAAAATTGGTGATGTTTTTGTCATAAAAACATAACATAACAACTCTTGTACAACCCTCGTACGGTTAAAATTTTTTTAGTATTTTTAAAATAGCAATGGTCAGAAGTTAGTTAATAGTATATAGTTGATGCACGACTTCTCTAATAATTTTTTAATGAATATTTGATTTTTTACTAATTTTCGAAATGGACACTTCCTGAAAAACAAAATTTTGGCTGTGCTATCCCTACAAATTTTGGAAACTAATTGAAACTTTTTAATTTATTTTTTAAAATTTGTAGAATGGAGTGTAGTTTTTAAAAAGTTAATTTATTTGAAAATTTAATGAACAGTTAATTTATAACAAAAAAAAACCAAACACTGCTTTTTGGCAAAAAAAAGACATACAAACAAAATAAATTATGGATGAAAGGCTTAACATTGTCAGAAAGTGAAAAACATTACATCGTTAGATAGCTAAGAGAGAACCCAACATTACCCATGTGTTCAATTTTTTTGATATTGAACCACATGCAATCCTGACGGTGAGCACAGACTTGATTATATGAAATATGGTAGATTTTGTAAAAACATGTCTCTGGTCGTTGGGAATGCCTTCCAAGCCTTTGGGTTGGTATTCGAAGGAAAATACCAATCCTGAATCTCGGAGATTCTCAAAGAAAGATATAATGCGAGCGTGTTATAACGCGCTCGCGTTATGTTCTCTTTTATGTTAAATGCCAGTCTATTAAATGTATGCTGATATATTTGAATGTTTGTATGTACATGTATGCTTGTATGTCATGTGTGTATGCATGCATGCATGCTTGTATGTATGTATGCCTGTATGTATCAATGCATGTATATTGTATGTATGCTTATATGTATGTAAGATTCTATCTACACATGTATGTATGTATGCTTGTATGGATGTAGGATTGTAAGTACATATGTATTATGCTTGTATGTATGTATGTATTTACACATGTCTTTAGAGGGAGGGAGAATTTAGAGAGAGAGTCTGGAAAGAGGGAGAGGGGGTGGAAGTGAGAGTTTCAAAGAGAGGGAGTGGGAGAGAAGGGGTTGGAGTGAGAGGGACTTAACTAGGTAGGGTGGGAGGATAGAGGGAGAGAGAGAGAGAGAGGGGGGTGGGAGAGAGAATTGAGAGAGAGGGAGAGAGAGACAAAGAGAAAGAGAGAGTTATGTAGGTAGGGTGCCAAAGGGAGAGACTTGAGAGTGTGAGGGGGTGAGAGGGAGAGACTTGAGAGATAGGTAGTGCGAGAGAGAGGGAGTGTGAGTGAGAGACATGAGAGAGGAAGAGGGTGTGGGAGGGAGTGACTTAATAGAGGTAGAGAAAGAGGGGGTGGAGTGAGAGGGACTTATCTAGGTAGGGTGGGAGGGATAGATATAGGGGAGAGAGACAAAGAGAGAGTTACCTAGGTAGGTTGCCAAAGGGAGAGGCGGTGGGAGGGAGAGACATGAGAGAGAAGGAGAGAGAGGGAGTGGGAGAGAGTGGGAGGGACATAGAGAGAGATGGATAGAGGGAGTGAGAGAGGGTGGTAGGGATTGATTGAACGAGAGGTACGTATGAAAGAGGGAGAGGGTAGGAGGGAGGGTGAGGTGAGATGTATAGATAGAGAGAAAGTGATAGGGGTTGAGGGCATAGGGTTGAGGGATTAGAGTGGAGGACATATAGGGTTGATGGTTTCTAGGGTATTAGGGTTTAAGGGTTGAGGGTTGACAGAATATGGTCGATGGTAGAGAGTATTGGGTTGAGGGTATAGGGTAGAAGGTTTAAGGGTTTAGGGTTGAATGGTTTAGGGTTAAGGGTTTACCTGGTTGAGGGTAAAGGGTTTAGGGTTTAGTTTTGAGGGTATATGGTTGAAGGATTAGGTTCAGGGTCCAATGTAAAGGGTAGAGGGTATAGGGGTTGAGGGTATAGGGTTTAAGGATTGAGGGATTAAGGGTTGAGGGTTAAGAATTGAGGGTTGAGGGTTCAATGTATAGGGTAGAGGGTAGAGGGTAGAGGGTTTAAGGGTTGAGGGTTGAGTATTGAGGGTTTAAGGTTGAGGGTGGAGGGTTGAGGGTATAGCATTGAGGGATTGGGGTTGAGGGTCCAATGTATTGGGTAGAGGGTATAGGGGTTGAGGGATTAAGGGTTGAGGGTTTAGGGATTAGGGTAGAGAGATTTTTTTGGATTTAAGGGTGTAAGGGTTGAGGGATTAGGGTTTAGGGTAGAGGGTATTGGGTATTGGGTTGAAGGTAGAGGGTAGAGGGTTTAAGAGTTTAGGGTTTAAGGGTTGAGGGTTGAGGGTTGAGGGTTGAGTGTTTAAGGGTTTAAGGGTTGAGTGATTAAGAGTCAAGAGGGTTGAAGTTAAGGGTTGAGGGTTGAGGGTTGAGGGATTAAGAGGTTAT
>CM021100.1:30992823-31047930 GCA_007115665.2 Sequoiadendron giganteum | reverse complement strand
GGTTTGAGGGATTAGGGTTTAAGGGTTGAGGGTTGAGGGTTGAGGGATTAAGAGGGTATAGGGGTTGAGGGATTAGGGTTTAAGCGTTGAGGGTTTAAGGATTGAGGGATTAAGAAGGTATAGGGGTTGAGAAATTAGGGTTTAAGGGTTGAGGTTTGAGGGATTAAGAGGGTATAGGGGTTGAGAGATTAGGATTTAAGGGTTGAGGGTTGAGGGTTGAGGGTTGAGGGATTAAGAGGGTATAGTGGTTAAGGGATTAGGGTTTAAGGGTTGAGGGTTGAGGGATTAAGAAGGTATAGGGGTTGAGGGATTAGGGTTTAAGGGTTGAGGGATTAAGAGGGTATAGGGGTTGACGGATTAGGGTTTAAGGGTTGAAGGTTGAGGGTTGATGGATTAAGAGGGTATAGTTGTTGAGGGATTATGGTTTAAGGGTTGAGAGTTGAGGGATTAAGAAGGTATAGGGGTTGAGGGATTAGGGTTTAAGGGTTGAGGGAGTAAGAGGGTATAGGGTTGAGGGGTTAGGGTTTAAGGGTTGAGGATTGAGGGATTAATAGGGTATAGGGGTTGAGGGATTAAGGTTTAAGGGTTGAGGATTGAGGGTTGAGGGATTAAGAAGGTATAGGGGTTGAGGATTTAGGGTTTAAGGGTTGAGGGTTTAAAGGTTGAGGGATTAAGAGGGTATAGGGGTTGAGGGATTAGGGTTTAAGGGTTGAGGGATTAAGGGTTGAGGGATTAAGAGGGTTGAGGGGTTGAGGGATTAGGGTTTAAGGGTTGAGGGTTGAGGGATTAAGAGGGTTGAGGGTTGAGGGTTGAGGGTTGAGGGATTAAGAGTTTATAGGGGTTGAGAGATTAGTGTTTAAGGGTTGAGGGTTTAAGGGTTGAGGGATAAAGAGAGTATAGGGGTTGAGGGATTAGGGTTTAAGGGTTGAGGGTTGACGGTTGAGGGATTAAGAGTTTATAGGGGTTGAGGGATTAGGGTTTATGGGTTGAGGGATTAAGAGGGTATAGGGGTTGAGGGATTAGGGTTTAAGCATTGAGGGTTTAAGGATTGAGGGATTAAGAAGGTATAGGGGTTGAGAGATTAGGGTTTAAGGTTTGAGGGTTTTGGGATTATGAGGGTATAGGGGTTGAGGGATTAGGGTAACTTAAGGGTTGAGGGTTGAGGGTTGAGGGATTAGGGTTTAATGGTTGAGGGATGAGGGATTAAGAAGGTATAGGGGTTGAGGGATTAGGGTTTAAGGGTTGAGGGATTCATATGGTATAGGGGTTGAGGGACTAGGGTTTAAGGGTTGAGGGTTGAGGGATCAAGGGATTAAGAGGGTATAGCGGTTGATGGATTAGGGTTTAAGGGTTGAGTGTTGAGGGATTAAGAAGGTATAGGGGTTGTAGGATTAGGGTTTAAGGGTTGATGGATTTAGAGGGTATAGGGGTGTAGGGAGTAGGGTTTAAGGGTTGAGAGCTTAAGAGGGTATAGGGGTTGAGGGATTAGGGTTTAAGGGTTGAGGGTTGAGGGTTGAGGTATTAAGAGGGTATAGGGGTTGAGGGATTAGAGTTTAAGGGTTGAGGGTTTAAGTGTTGGGGGATTAAGAGGGTATAGGAGTTGAGGGATTAGGGTTTAAGGGTTGAGGGATTAAGATGGTATAGGGGTTGAGGGATTAGGGTTTAAGGGTTGAGGGTTGAGGGATTAAAAGGGTCTACCCTTAAACTCTTAACCCTCTACCCTCTATCTCTCTCCCTCTCTCCCACTCTCCCACTTTCTCCCAATATCTCTTTCTCCCACTCTCCCCCTCTCTCCCTCCCTCTCGTTCTCCATATCACTCTCTCTCTCTCCCGCTATCTCTTTCTCCCCCTTTCTCTCCCCCCGCTCTACCTCCCTCTCTCTCTCCCTCTCTACCACTCTCTCTCACTCTTATCTTTCTCCCCTCTATCCTTAATCCTAACCCCTTCTCTTAACCCTCTACCCTCTATCTCTCTCCCAGTCCGTCTCTCCCTCCATCTCTATCTCCATCTCTCCCACTATCTCATTCTCCCCATCTCCCTCTCCCTCCCTCTGTCCCTCTCTTTCTCTTTCTCTTTCTCTTTCAACCATACATCCTCTACCTTTAATCATGACCCCTTAAACCTTAAAACAATTATACCCTCAACCCTACCTCCCTCTCTACTATATATTTGTCCTCTTTGTCTATCTCTTCATCTCTCTCTCCCACACACACAAACACACACTCACCTCTATCTCCTCTACTATAAGGGTACATGGGAGAGATATACAATTAGGATAGAGGGTATAGACAAAGAGGGAGAAAATAAATCTATTTTAAAAACCATATTTCATATAACACGAGCGCATTTTGAAGAAGTAGAGATGTTAACCTTTTATCAAGAAATAACGCTCTCGTGTTATAATGCGAGTACATTTTATCTTCCACTAAAAACGGTAAAAAAAATCAATATACCTGTGATGTCAAGGCCCACATTTTGCATATTCTCTTGGTTTTGCGCATGCTCCGATAAAAAGTAGCTTTTTGATGATTTTGTGAAGTGTGCAAGCATGTTACTCACATTCCACCACCTTTTCCGTGATCTTTCTACCACATTCGCATGAAATAACAGAGTTTCCACATTTAAAGACATATTCAAGTTTAAATTCCATTGAAAATTGATATACAATTGAAGTTTGGAGGGGAACAAGCTTTTGAAAAAGTCAAATTGTTGTGAATTTTGAAGAAAGAAGAAGCTAAGGCTACATAATTGGGTTGAAATCCTTCATTTGAAAGTTCGATTTTTTAGGTATGTGAAGTATTTACACATTTTATTTCATTCTATTATGGATTTCTTTCATTTTTGTGATTATGCATATTCCATGTTGATCATTGTTTGTTTGTCATTATAACCTTAGGTTGTCAATGCACCATTTAAATTACACCAATTATATACACTTGCCAGTTACCATTTTAAACCTAATGCAAAGCATCTACCAGGATCCACAAATCATCAAGGGTACTTCTGACCCTAACTTAAATTGAAGAAGATCAACCAAAAAACTCAGTCATCTTTTCATCAAAATCCTTCAATTTCACTTGATTTCATATTTCCACAAAACATTAGAATTTTGCTTCAACTCTTTGTCAGACTCAAAAATAGATTAACCATCATAAAATTGATTGTCACATAGCATAAAGGGTATGTTCAGGATCATAATGGAAAAAATAGGCCCTTAAGTGGCAATAAAAAGATAGAAAATCAGAATTAGACAACTTGACGTAAAAATTTGAATAAGTTATCTATATTATTTCAAAAAAATGTAAAAGTAGAATCTGTAGCAAATTGAATGTACTTTCTAAACTACTAGACTTTTATTTAAAAAAAAAAAAATCTATTTGGTGAAAATTTGAAATTTCAATGCAGTAGTATTTAAATTTCAGGGTAAAAATAAGAAGTAGGTGCCTATCTGACCACCCTAACCACAATAAAATGATAATATTTTTGTATAAGATTTTAGATATAAGTAGAGGAATCATGTCTCCATGTGATGCATATTTTTTTATAATTTTTTTCCAAGTAAATAATTAATTATGAATTTTTTATTACAACTTTTAAAAATATAAAAGCTAGTCTGTCTAGCCACCTTAACTTGGTCAAAAATTCATGAAATTCATTTTTTTAAAAAATTCCTATAGTATACAAAGCATAGAATGTGACACATGTTTTGGATTCAAAAAATGTGATACGGTTTGAAAGTTATAGAGTTTTTTCAATCAGCCTATCAATCAGCACTTTATTCATAATTCTAATATAAAATGAATAATAATTATTTATTAAATTCAAAGTAAAGCATAATTTATATTGGTGGAAAGTTGAGAATCTCCTCTTAAAACCCTTTTCGTTTCATCAATTTTGGGTAAAAAAAAAGTCATTAGTCACATGGGCCATCATATGGCTTACATATCGCCACTTTTTGGTCCATCATGATCCTGCACATATCCTAAACTTGATTAGAAACTTAGAACAATTCATTTCGGTCATGATTCACTAATTGAAGAACTCAATGTTTTAACTTACATGGCAAAATAACAAAAAATCATGGAAGGTAACTACCAACCTTTATCCAAACATCCAAGACACTATAATCAGCATGCTATTGATTGAAATAAACCAAATACACGTTCCAAATATCTCACCAAAATTTATCCTTTAAGCATGCTCCCCTAGCAGTATTCCAAACCCGTGGTGCAGGGGCACCTACAACCATGTTTCAAAATATACTTTGGTGATAGTTTGTCTTAAGGTCTTTGGGGGAGTTCAAGAGTTTTTAGATGCTTTGTCATAGCTTTTATTGAAAATAAGGTCTAAATAGACCAATCTTTCATGTATTTAAAGGGATTTTGTGAGTTTGGTAATCAAATGTGCAAGTATGCACCCTTGCTTCAAAAAATTGTCAATTTTGCCATATAATCTTTGAAGGAAAATTATTAAAATTGTAAATAGAAGTGCAAGAAAAGACTTTAGAAGTTGTATTAGGGATGAAATAAAGGTGTTTGAGTGGTCTTAGGTGTCTTGGACAGCAAAGTTGCATAATGTTGCCTATTTAGCAAAAGTTGTCAATGCTAGCAATTTTTAAGACAAATGAAGGTCTTGGTGTGAAATTTATATTCTTCCATAAAGGAATATTCCTACTTTCATTTGGCTCCCTTTTAAAAGGTTTTCATTAAACTTTGTGCTTGGAATTCATAAATTTCTAGAAACCGGGTTCTTGGACAGTCAAGGGTTTGAGGGCAATTTAATGTCTTAGATGGCATCCCACCTATTGTGCTCTCTATGAATCAGTGGGGTGACCATGTAGGATGAACTTATGATGTTCTTAAGAGTAGAGAAGAACAAGTTTAAATTTTCCTCATGAATGATGATGGCTTAAGGGGAAATACCCTATTTTCTCATAGAAAATAATGGTGCAAACCTAAGAAAGAGGGGTGCAGCATTACTAGAGGGAAGATGAGGGTTACTTAAGCTTGGTGGGACCTATACAAAGGTTTCTAGGAAGTTGGTTTGAATTGGGAAGTTGTGGAAGGTAGAGTTTTAGTAAGGAGGCCTAAAAACCCTTGTTTCCTAGGTTCTAGAGAGGGTTTTGAAACTTGTTGATGGAATGAGTACTTAGGGTCCTTGAACCTTGATAATTCTTAGTTTTGAACCTAAGAAAAGACTGTTTTCAGTCATGGAGGCCTGGTGGTGGGTTCTTGAGGGGGTCCCTTTGTAAAATTGGCTAATTTGGGCCCTAAAATAGTGAAAGTTGTCATTTTGAGGAAAGTGTCTTAAAAGAGTAGTATGTGGATTTTTTATATGTCTCATACCACTGAAATGGATATCTATATCAATCATTTGTTTCACAGGTGTTTTGGGAGGTTTGTGAGAAAAATCCCTAAAATTGGTTTGTGAAGCCTATAAGGCAATTTTGGGTCAAAAGTGGATTTTAGAAGAGTTTGTTTGATCTTCTTTTTGTAGGTGGTTTAATGTCAAGATGCTGAAATATTGAAGGTGTTTACATTATTTTCTTGTATCAAATTTCAATTTGGATTCATAATGAAGAGTCATGGCTGATAGGTAACCCTCTTGTTGAGTCAATTGAAGGTTGATGTCTTGGTTGGCATATTTGACAGAAGCTATGTCAATTTGTATCTTGGGTTCCCACCACTCTGCATCAACCTGGTTCTAGGCACACAAAATACTCCCCCAATGTATCTAACTTTTTTTGTAACTTCTTAACTAACTTATCTCTTGACAACTTTGCCAAAAATGCAATGTTTTGCAAATGTCAAGCCAAATCTCCCCCCTAAACACCTAGAATGACTCAAAAGAACTAAATACATATTAAGAGTGGTCTCATAGATTTTATTTAAAAGAGATCAAGTTCTTAGACTCAAAAAATACAAGAGCCTTGCTTTTACCCAAGAAACTAGTGGTTTATTAAAAAACACACATCCAACCCTCACACAATCTTATGAATACTTCAAATAGGTCTAAAATTGTCTGAAAAAACTCAATTCAACAAGAAACCATGCTTCCCCAACACAAAACACACTTTAGCATATCTAAACCATTCAAAATCTCATGTAAAATTCAAAATTTCACTCTAGGGCTTCATGCCCAACACCCTTTTAGACCTCCCCTACACACAAATAGCATTGCCTCACCTATTTATTGATGATATTCCTTCAAATATTCATAATCATTCTTTGCATCGATGTTTTCCTAAAGCCTAGACAACAACTTCTTGAATTGACAATTTTCATTCAATGGTGCTCCCGCACAATGTATGCTTCCACAGTTTGTATACATATATATGACATAAGCTGACATTTTGTATGTTTGTCCATGCTATAGATAAAATTATCTACCATGCCGAAGGAAAAGACAAAGAGGAAACTAATAGATGAAGAGAACAAAACCTTCAAAGCAAAGGAGAGAGTTCAGATGGCAGCATATCATGAAAAGCAGAAATTGGGAACGATTGACGAAAACAAGCCAATTGAAGAGGAACCTCAACCATAAAAAAGAGAAAAGGAATTGGCAGCACAAAAAGCACGAATGTGAAAGCATCATGGTAAGTCAGATTCAGATACCATAGTTGGAGACACACTCTCTATGACAAGTGAATATGAAGGGACACCATTAAGCACAAGCAGATATGGAGGGAAAACATCTACTAGAAATGAATATGGAGGGAAACCATCTACTGCAAGTGAATATGGAGGGACACCATCTACCACAAGTGAATATTGTTGGACACCATCCAACACATCTCAAGTTGAGAGTACATCATCACTAAGATTTGACGAAGAAGGTATGCCATCATCCCCACATGAACCTCAAGGTATGTCTTCTTCTGCACCCTCGATCGAAGGTACACAATCTAGCCCACCTCAATTAAATATTGATGAAATTCTTGATGTTGAGATGTATGTACCTAGAAGAACAACACCTAGAATTTTGCGTAGAAAGCCAATGTATTTGATTAATATTGATGAGAATATTTTGCAGCACATGGAAGGTAAGATTCCAGCACGCACTTGTAGAAGATATGCTGATAAGATTTGGAAATTATTCTTTGAAAGGCTAAATGAGACTACAAGATGTCAACTATTTGTTGAAATGATGCGGGGTGTAAAGTATAGGAACATCATGAAGACTCTTGGGTTGAGAAAATCGAATGCATCGAGTGAAGACATTATTGTGAAGAATCTAATGGATGCTTATGAGAGTGTGGATAATACCTCATGCTCAAAGGATAGTAATGTAACCCAACATGTCATCACATCAACTTTGGTAAGCTATCAAACAAAGAGATCTCGTCTCATTAGAAAAATAAGCGGACAAACATGAATTAGTAAAAAAACTTTATCAAGAGCAATTCACAGGCGACAAAGAATTGAGGGAACTGATTCAAATGAATTATGGGCATTCATAGGGAGACTGTCATGAAAAGATAAAGAAGTTGTTGAAGCCTTGAGAACACTAATTGAAGAGTATTGGAAGAATGACACAAGGAAATATTTGAATCAAAGGGATGTGGTAAGAAGGAGAGTTGGTTGTCGGAATCGTGAGCCACATCCAAAGCATTTTTTGGATATGACACAAACCCAATTTTTTTGTAAATTTGAAAATGATTATCCTCAAATTAGTATTTGTCAAAGATTTTTTGAAATGCTTAAACCTTTTTATGTCAAGATAAAGCACACTACTTGATGTTGTAGACTACATATTGAATTCTCTAACCATTATGATGTTTATCGTTCTATATGTTTAGATTTTCATACTAACGATGTTTTGCAGGATTGTGGCATAGAAGCCACACCAAAATATTCAAGAGAGTTCTTATAATTTTTTTTATGTGAAATAGAGGATGGCTAGATATTCTATAGGACAACATGCTTGGATGGTTCATGCGAGTGTTGTGGTGGCTTCCAGTGTATGCCAGTATGTCAACATATGGAAAGCATAGATGAGGTGGGATAGAAACTAGTAGAGTTCAGGAAGTATAAAATAGTGGCATATGCTACAAAAGATGGATCTCAAGAAAAAAGGTGTGATTTGGTTATTGAGAAGATTCCAGTGTACCAGTTTATGTCCATGTTTCATGATAATATACTATCTGAGTATGCAATACATACCCATAGAGCTTGATGGTTGGACACACAATTCAAGCTATGCAAGGAAACCTTTCCAGTTGGCAACATAGTATTAGTGGTTGAATTTGTGGAGAACTACACTCTACAACCACAACATGAGGTGCAGTCACAGTATTACAACTCCACATAGGTTTTGATATTTGTGCACATAGCATTCATTCATGCATCTGATAGTATAGATGACCAAAGGAAGGTATTGAGGGAGTACCACTTTTACATTAGTGATGATCACACATATTCTCCAGAGTTTGTGCAAGGTTTCTTCTAGATGTTCTACAGTGGTTTGGTTTAGAGAGGCATAGCATATGACCAACATATAATATGGTCGGATAATTGTGCAACATAGTTCAAGAACTCACACATTGTCTACTGGTTGTGTAGGATGCATGCCATTATAGGTGTTCAACATATGTGGAAATTTTGTGAGGCTGAGCATGGAAAGGGGGAGCATGATGGTGTAGGAGCATGTGTGAAAATAACATTAGCATAAGAAGAGTTAAAGAATACAAATAGTGCAAAGCTGACAGATACAAAATCAATCATTGAGTGGTGTAATGCTTCGATGGGTCCAAGTAATGAAGTTGCATCTTCAGTTCATAGATTTTTTTGGTTGATGGATGATACTAACATTGCACCATATGAGGACTGTTGTACACTAATAGGATTGAGTGAGGTACAATATTTCTTTAGTTCAAATGCAGGTTCATGGAGTATCGATACACGAAAGATGACATGCTTTGTTCTTCATGTGCAATGCAAGCCTGGAATGATTGTGAGTCAGGGGAGTGGGTTGACAAATGGTTGACAAGTTATCTTAGCCCACTTCACATGTGTCACCCTTTGATGACATTGAAACTGACATAGATGGAATCATCGATCGACTTTGACCACGTATCAGATCTAGTTCAACTAGGTGATATATCTACTTTCTTAGATGTTGAAATTCCATATCGTTATCTTACTTTGTAGTGTATCGTAATGTTCACTAATTTCAAGAGATTTGTTGCACATATCAATGTAAGGCATGTTTATGCAGTTATTGCAGATGAAGACAATGAAGAGGGAACAAACTATTACTTGTGTCATTGTGTTGAGGCGAAAAATAAATTGGAGGCCCCAATTATAGATGGAGAAAACATTGAATACCCTATAGGCTCATTTGTGGCTACTGGAATGTGGCTTAGAAGGTACCCACATTTGAGTATTAAACATTGGCTATTTCAGGACTTTGAAACACATCGTAAGATTCTTCATTACTTGAACCTTGTTGTTACATCCAATGTTCATTTTACCAAATATGGGGATAGACCTTTGAACAAGACCTTGTGGAAGGTCCGTGAGTCTGACCATGAGGAATTACTTGACACAATAAAGAGTAGAGCAGAACCAAATGGTTCATTGGATTAATTTGTAAGTATATGCAGATTGGTTCTTATTAATTTATACTTGTATGCACATTAATTTGTTTGATGCCAATGTTATCATCTTCTTTTACTTTTCCTATTTGTAAGTAAACTACTAAACAATGATTGGTGTCCCCTTGTAGAAAATGCAGATTTATGAGCCATCCAAGAGAATGTTAGCTAGTAAAGCAATGCAACATCCTTATTTTGATGATCTTGACAATATCAATCATGATTTTAAGGCATTGCAAAAGTGTGTGCAAAGCTTGGTGAGGGAATCTCAAGTTATTAATTTAAAGTTAACCTTATCATGAGCAGCTATGATGTAGACATTATAAGAGTATCTCAAATTTGAACTTACTCTATTCATGAGAGGTGTTGTGTGCAATAGGTATCTTGGAACTCCCAGTGAAGATGTATGACCAGGAGTGACTAAGTTGTGAGACCTGCATTCCTATCTATAATTTCCTTCCATCTATTTTCATTTCATTTCTATTTTGGATGCTCTTTATTTTTCTCTTTTAGTTTGTGTAGTTGTAAGTAAACTACTAAAAAATGATTGATCTCTCGTTGCAGAAAATGCTGATTTATGAGCCATCAAAGAGAATATCATCCAAAAAAGAAATGAAACATCCTTATTTTGATGATCTTGAAAAATCTCAATTCTAATTTCAAGCCATTATAAAAGAGCGTGTGAAGCTTAGCGAGGGAATCTCAAGTTACTCAATTGAAGTTAACCTCATAATGAGCACGTATGATGTAGTCATTTAAAGAGAATCTCGAATGCATGGGTCACATTGTAAAACATCTATGAAATGAAGTACCTAAGGCATTGTAATGATATTTAATCAAATACTATAATTTTGGAGTTCATGTTTGGTGCAATAGCACCTTGTTCTCTAAATGCCTTCAATAGGAAAATTTATAAAATTTGAATTTTGAAATGTAAACAATGTGAAAAAGATCATGTGAAGGTCATATGTATGTATTAAAAGTCTCAAAGAGGTCATTAGGTGATTAGAGAAGTGATATAAAGCATTTAAGGTTGAGAAAAGCATAGATCTTTTGTAATCTTGAATATTTACAATCAATAAAGTCCCTATTTTAGTGATTTTATGAGTTTTCCAGTTGTTCATTAACTTGTATGGCCTGTACAGTAGTTTAAGGCCTTGAATCTTGTTGTTTAAGGTAGAATAGTGAAGTATCTTTCATTTGAATCTATTTAGGAGGGTATCCATTGAGTTTATCATTAGTTTGAACTAATTTTTCTCAACTCGGTCTATAAACCCTCAAGATTGGGGTTTTGAGAGTCTAGATAACCAATAATGACTACTCCACCAAATTTGATAGTTTAGATCAGTGGAGTAAGTTAGTCTTAGAATGTTTTAGGTGTGTGTGTGTTTATCTATGCAGGGGATTTCAAGAAACAGAGGTGGAGTTGCTGCTATAGGGTTTTATGATGAATTTCCAAGTGAAAAGTATGGCTCCAAGTGTTGTTTTGAGGAAATTTTTTCAAATGACTTCACAAATAAATGACTAATCTAGATAGCTATTATTGAGTTACAACACATACTTCAAAATCAATAGTGACTCTCTTGGAACATGTGCATAAAAAATTACCTTCGCTATCCTCATTAGGCTAACTAGGCCTAATTTATAAAAGAACATACCTTTAAACATTAAAAAACCCCTAGAAATTGTTGGGGCAGCAATTATCATGTATCCAAACCCTCAGATCCGTAATTTGTCTCAAGAGAAACTCACTCCACCATGCCAAACCAAAAACCTTATTTTATGATAGTATAAAGAGGGTTTATTGAAAGGAATGGTTTCAAACCTTACCAGAATATGCCACAACCTCAGACCTTCTTAAAATGACTTGCAAAAACTCAAAGGAAAAACACACAATCTCTACATGCAATATTTTATCAAACCCTAGGGTGAAACCTCGCTTTTCATGCCCTTTTCCATGAAAATCTACAAGGGTAGCAACACAAACCCCATAAAAATTATTCCCTTTCACTTAGAAACTTCTTGTATAATCCTACAAGATTGTGTTGGGACCCTGTACAAAAACCTCTCTCGGTGTTGGCTATCTCAGACTGGTTTTCCCGTAGTGACAGATTTTCACTTGATGGAAAAAACATCAAATGCAAGTAGTGCAAAGTGGTGCAAATTTTATTCTGCAACTTGTGTAACCAAGTGGACTGCTCCAATGCATCCATATAGGTTTTTTTATGCTAGGCATGTTCCTCTTTCGCACCCAAACACGCGGAATCACTCTGAGCTTCTATGTTCAATCAGATCGATCCCTTAAGTGTCCAAACTGCTAAATGGTTGCAAACTTCAGCATACTGTTACTCAGATACCATGATGCTTAGAAAATTATCATATAATCCTAAAGGATTACATTGTCCCCTCTACAAAAACCTCTCTCGGTTTTGGCTATCTCAGAGTGGTTTTCCCGTGGCGACGAATTTTCACTTGATGGAAAAAGTGACAAATTCAAGTTGTGTAAAGTTGTAAAGTGGTGCAAATTTCACTTTGCAAATCGTGTGACCAAGAAGACTATTCCAATGCATCTAAAAAAGGTATGATTATGCTAGTCATGGTCCTCTTTCATATTGAAACATGCAGAATCGCTCTGAGGTATGTTCAACCAGATTGATCCCTTAAGGGTCCAAAGTGCAAAATGACTGCAAACTTCAACATACTATTACTCGGATATCATGATGCTTAGAAAATTATCATTTGATCCTATAGGATCATGTTAGGCCCCTCTACAAATAAATCTCTCATTTTTGGCTTTCTTGGAGTGGTTTTCCCATGAAGGTAGATTTTCACTTGATGGAAAAAGCGTCAAATGCAAGCAGTGCAAAGTTGCAAAGTGGTGCAACTTTTGTTTTGAAACTTGTGTGACCAAGAGAACTATTCCAACACATCTGAATAGGTATATTTATGCTTTTCATGGTCTTCTTTCACACCAAAACACGCAGAATCGCTTCGAGGTACATTCCACCAGATCGATCCCTTAAGGATCCAAAGTGCAAAATGGTTGGAAACTTCAACATGCTATTACTCGAATACCTTGATGCTTAGAAACTTATCGTCCGATCCTACAGGATCTTGTTGGGTCCCTCTATAAAAAACTCTCTCAGTTTTGGCTATCTCGGAGTGGTTTTCCTGTGGCAGTGGATTTTCACTTGATGGAAAATGTGTCAAATTCAAGCTGTGCAAAGTTGGAAAGTGGTGCAACTTTCACTCTGCAACTCGTGTGACCAAGAAGACTATTCCAACGCATTTGAATAGGTATGTTTATGCTAGGAATTGTCCTCTTTTGCATTGAAACACACGGAATCGTTCTGAGCTACGTTCCACCAGATCGATCCTTTAAGGGTCCAAAGTGCAAAATGGCTGCAAACTTCAACATGCTATTACTCGGATACCACGATACTTAGAAACTTCTTGTCTGATCCTACAAGATTGAGTTGGACCCCGCTACAGAAAAATCTCTCGATTTTGGCTATCTTAGAGTGGTTTTCCCGTGGTGATGGATTTTCACTTGATGGAAAAAGTGTCAAAATCAAGCTGTGCAAAGTTGCAAAGTGCTGCAACTTTCGCTCTGCAAATCGTGTGACCAAGTGGACTGTTCCAATGCATTTGAATAGGTATGTTTCCACTAGGCATGGTCCTCTTTTGGACCGAAACACGCAGAATCGCTCTAAGCTACATTCCATCGGATCGATCCTTTAAGGGTCCAAAGTGTAAAATGGATGCAAAATTCAATATGCTATTACTCGGATATCATGATTCTTAGAAACTTGTCATCTAATCCTACAGGATCACATTGGGCCCCACTACAAAATAATCTCTCAGTTTTGACTATCTCGGAGTGGTTTTCCGTGGCGTTGGATTTTCACTTGATGGAAAAAGTGTCAAATGCAAGTAGTGCAAAGTTGCAAAGTGGTGCAACTTTTGTTCTACAACTCGTGTGACCAAATGGACCATTCCAACACATCCAAATAGGTATTTTTACACTAGGCATGGTCCTCTTTTGCACCTAAACACGTTGAATCACTTTGAGCTACATTCAATCAGATCGATCCCTTAAGGGTCCAAAGTTCAAAAGGGAAACAAAATTTGACGGGCTATTACTCGGAAACCATGATGCTTATGACCTCTCCATCTGAGCCTATGGGATTGCGTTGGGCCCCTCTATAGTAACCTCTCTCAGTTTTTGTTATTTGAAAGTCATTTTCCTATGGTGTCCAATTTTCACTTCATGGAAAAAGTGTCAAATTGAAGCAGTGTAAAGTTGCAAAGTGGCACAAATTTCATTTTGCAATTCGTGTGACCAAAGTAACTGCTCCAATGCATTCTGACAGGTAGGTTTATGCTAGGCATGGTCCACTTTCACACCCAAACACATGGAATTGATCTAAGTTGCGTTCAACTGGCTTGATCCCTTATGATGACATGCAAAACAATGGAAAAGAGAAACATACAAATGACGGTTGAGAAGTCCGAGAATTCCACACAAAAAAGTGTATGATCAATGCTACCCAATTGGTGCAGGAGCAGCTACACCTCACCCTCAATCTTTGATTATTTGATGGTAAATAGTTTGGTCAATAGGTTGTTGTAGGTATTTTCAACATGCTTTGTTTTGAATAAGGGCAATTAAGACCATTAGGTATGTTTTAGGGTGAGTTTTGGGTCTAGTGATAAAAATGTGAAAAATTCAATCTTGCACTAGAAGTTGTCTTTGTAGCTTTTGAAGGAAAACTTGTGAATTTGTATATGACTGTGCAAGAATAGAGTTTTGTTGATGTAATAAGGTTATTTTTAAGCCATTTGTGTGGGTTTAGAGATCATTAGTTGTAGTCATTAGGTTGGAGGAGTCTAAAGTTGCAAATTTATAAGTTGCTTAAAGCAACAAATTTGAAATGCAACGGTTACTTGTTTTGAAAGTTGGTTTTTAGCTAGTTGAGGGCATGGATCAGTTAGAGAAGGGTGTAAAAAATATGTAAAGCCTTGAGAGGCTCGAATGGAGGTTGTTGTTGAACTTTTGGAGAAGATCTAATAAGAATTATTCACATTGTTCTCTATTTTTCTAATTTTTGATACAAACTTGTTGATCCCGTACTTGGTACAGTCTGTAGCTTTCCTGTACAATCCCAAGACTAACATGGATTGAAAGAGGGATGAGTTGGATTTCTTTTGGCAGTGGTTTGGTTCAAAACCATAAAGTAATAGGAGAGTTCTTATCATTTTTCTGCAAGTGGTCTCAAACCCTCAAAAACCAAGGTTTTGAGTGAAATTTCCTCATATCTTCCATCTCCACCATGTGCTAAGGCTAGATCTAGGTGGAATGGAAGAGTACCATATATATTTTGATTCCATGTTGGTTTCAGAGAATGGCTTGAAAGTGGGAGAGAGATCTTTGGAATTCTAGGCCTGACATCTCTATGTGATAGGCCTGATTTTGTGTAAAATTTGATTTTTGATTGTTTTCATAAGTGTTTTGTGACAAGGGTTCTTGGGAGCATTTGATATGTGTTTGAAAAGGTTGTAAGAACTTGTTTGTGGCTGAGGGGTGTTGGGGTGAGGCAAGGTAAGACATGGGCCTTTGAGGACTTGCGGGAATCGGTATAAGATGCCTAGAACCAATGTCCTTGGTCTAGTTAATGGGTTGATGCAAGAAGTTGGGTCCACAAAAAACTCAAAAAGTGGAAGTGTTTTTGTTGTTTTTCATAATTTGTCACACTTGGACTGAAAATTTGAGGAACTTACACAATGAATTTAAAAAAAAATCAGTAATATGAAAGTTTGAATTTTGAATCTAGTTTCTAAATATGTAAATTATTCAAATACCCAAATTGTAGAAATTAAATTTTGATAGGGATCTATAAAAACCACTTTTTAAAAGTCCCTATTTTTTTACCATACCATGCACGTGTACAGACACCACTTTTTGACCCAAATAAAAGTATTTTGCTAATTCCTTTTGAGGAAAGAGAGCTAACAACATGAAGATTGATGAGGAATTTTTTTTGTAATTTTTTGTTGAATATTTTTTTTTTTATTAAATTTTTATTGGCCTTAATTGTTGTTTTTAAAAATCAACGTGTACGGACAACATAATTTGACCTAAACTAAACATTTTTTGAAACTTTTTTTTTCATTCTGTAAAGAATTGTCTAAAGATTGATGTCATATAATTTTTTTTACAAGAAACTTCACCAAAAAAAAGTTATTAAAAAACAAAAAAAGTCTGATATTTCATGTTTAAGGACTAGTTTGCTTTGAAATTAATTTAAAAATATCAAATATAATCCAGTATTAATAAAAATTATATATTTGGAAACTAGAAATGATGTTCTATAATGGGTTTTAATTTTATAGATTGATTCAGAAAAAAAGTCCATCAACCATATTGTCAAAGATGGACATTCTTCTTCAATCTGCCTTAGTTTTTTAGTTGCAGGTCAAAGGCTAAGGCTCAGATTGCCAAGCCTTTCCCGAGCCTAAAACCAAGGCTGCAAGTGGGTTGGAGATTCAAGTTTTTAATAACGCGTATGCATTTTTAAAAACGCGTACGCGTTACAAAATGCATATGCGCTCTTCATTTGTTTGATTATTTTTTTAAAAAAATGTTTTTTAGAAACGCGTACGCGTTTTAAAACGTGTACATGTTTTGAAAAGACAAATGCGTACGCGTTTTGAAATGCGTACACGTTTCTGAAAAGTAAAACGCGTACGCGTTTCTAAAAAGCATTTTTTTTAAAATAAATTATTTGTATGCACTCAAAAACGCGTATGTGTTTTATAACGCGTACGCGTTTTATAACGCATACACATTTTTTTAGGCTCGGGTACCCAATGCATAACACATACGCGTTTTTTAATAACGCGTACGTGTTTTTTAATAACGCATACACGTTTTTTGCAAGATTTTTTTTTTTGGCTGAAACTTCCCCTCTTCGTGGACCCAACTTCTTGCACTTACCCTAATGCCTTTTGAGTGGTTCTTGTGTTGGTTGTCCTAGTTGGTTAGGATAGAAGGAATATGAGACCTAGTTTGGAAGTGATAGGTTAGTGGTGGTTCCCAAGCATAAGGTGAGTTGTGTTGAGTTGGGTTGGTCATGTTGGGAGGTTTCCAGGTCTGCTCCAAGTTTTGGTCATGTTTGGTTTGATAGATTCCATAGTTGGGTAGTTGAGTTACCCTATTGAGTCAAGTGAATTTTGGAGTCTTAGTGGGAATATTTGAGAGAAGCTCTATCAAATCACAACTTTGTTGAGCCACTATGCATCACCAATGGTGCTTTGCAATTGGAAGAGTGATTGAGAGCATGTTGCTTTGTTAAATAGACCTATTCGGGGGTCTAGGACAACATTAAGTCCATTTCTTATTTGTATTATAAATTATAAATTGCTTTCTCACGAGTCCATTTCGTATACAAGAAATAATATTGCAAAAATTTGACATATAAATCTTTTGACATGTTTATATGGTGACGCATCAAGAACATATTGGAATCCTTTTATGGATCATTTCATGGAATACCAATTGAAAATCTATTTTTTTTTTAAGATAAAGTTGTTTAACATCAATCAATTAATATTCAATACAAACCATGAAGGACAACAATGATAAATGATAGGGCTAGCCAATTAATAATTATACATGTGAATAAGGGAAGCACAAGTACTCAAAAACATGTAAGCCTCAAGAAGTATACACACGAGTACATAGTATACACAAATTAATACAAAGTATATGCACGAATACAAGGTATACACATGAAAACACATAAGCCAAAAAGTATACATTGGAACACATGTAAGTCACAAAGTATACACTTGAATACATGTAAATCATACCTATCAAGAATCAATTTAGAATGCAAATATGGACACCATCGA
Organism: Sequoiadendron giganteum; assembly: GCA_007115665.2. Lineage (NCBI taxonomy): Eukaryota > Viridiplantae > Streptophyta > Pinopsida > Cupressales > Cupressaceae > Sequoiadendron > Sequoiadendron giganteum. Next base: position 31,030,421 of record CM021100.1, on the reverse strand, counting down.
TAAAAGATATTTGTATTAACTAAATATCCATGTAGGAATACATCAATATATTTTGATATAAGTATGAAATATATGTAAAAAATAGCCATATAGGCTTACGAGAATGCCATATAGGCATACAATGTCAAATATGTCCAATACAAAATATGTACAAAACTGCCATGTAGGCATACAACAAAGGGCTCTGGAATCAAAAGTCATTGCTCTCCATGCTCTGGAAATAAATTATTTCCCTTTCCTTTTCGATCGGATGGCGATAGGTCTATCACTCATTTTTGCTATGCTCGAGGAGTGCTCCTGCTCCTCCTCCTAGGGTTTAGTTCATGGTGAAGTTTTAACTATTACAATAAGAAGTAAAGACATGAATATATAGAAATTACATAATAAAAAATGATATATTTGATAAAATAATCACTTACTGCAATCTCATGATCTCTCTCCATGAGGGAAATATTCTCATGCCCATGATCAAGCATGCTCAAGCCCTGTATAAACCATAGAAATAGAAATTAAACTATGTGAATCAATATTGGTTTGATTTTTCACTAACTAACATCTATAACAACGAATGTAAATTAAAATTTACTAATTTTCCTCATACCTCCCCTATCAGAGCCATCGAGGATTGTAGAGAAGATGACACACCAATATCCATTGCCCTTGTCACATTCGAAGGTGTTTCAACTTGCAACATCTAAAAATAAAACAATAAATTATTCAATGTAATCAACGATGTGCATATAAACTACACGAATCTATTAAGTACAATTCATTAGTTAAACTATTTATTCTATTACCTCAGTGTAGGTTTGAGTAAATCCACTGCCACTGGGAAGTGTTCCCTTGAAACCTCCAATATTAGCCTGTTCAACATCCAAAATCGCATAATAAAATACCATTCGTAAAATAATGCTATTAACAGGTAATTAATTTATAATTGTTTACTAGTTACATACCCCAGTGATAGGTGTTCTACAGAAATAAGTAGGTGGGGGGCCGATGTATCCAGTCTCAACACTGTGACCCTGTAATTTAATTAAAATCATAATTTTTGTTTAGTTAATCTTGCATTTCAAAATCAAAGTTTAATAAATTAAATTCAATGAACATGCTAACTTTTACCTGACTATCAATGCCATATGCCTCATGCAATATGTCAACTTTCCTCTCCATCTGCATAGCAATAGATGGATCCTACATAGTAGCCTCCTGAGTGTTGGTGGGGTCATATGAACAAGTCACCCCACAAGATTGACACACATGGGTTTGAAGGCCACCACTCGAAGACTCCCTTGGATGGCACTGTAGAATAGGGCTAGTATGATGGATGACAGTCTGGGTCAAAGTGTTGATCACCTCCAATGTATCTACATAAACACTTTCCTTCGTGACAAAAGGCATAACAACGTGATCATGAGGTGGCCTAGTGAGAGCTCGTCTACCTTGCCACGTAGGATTCGACTGTGGACCGGGTCTATCCTGAGCTGACCCCCCACCTCTCCCCTGAAAATCTCTCATATCAAAATAATTTAGGATTTTTTCAATATGAACTCGCTGTATAGTTTCTTAAGGAAATATTATGGGACTTCGCAATTTTTGCATGGTGAGTAATCAAAGACCATGTACCACCTATCATAAAACTGGTCCCTAATCTGTTGGTGGTGGCACCAATGAATAGGAAACCTCTTCGCATTGAGGGTAAGCTTTTGATTTGTGCGTGGGTCAATGAATAGTGAGCACAAATCACCTTTTGTAATTTTTAAATCCTTTACATCTTTATATGATAGTTTATTTGCATAATAATCCCTAGCCGCTTGCCTCCAATCTTGCCATCCAATTATTTGTTTGCTAATTGAATCTACATTTGTTAGCATATCTTTCAATGAATTTTATAGGGTCATTCTTTCTATGGTTGAACCTTTTGGATCACTCAACCTACTAATTAAATCCTCAATTTTCTTTTTTTTGTTCTCAATTTCACTCGTTAAATTTTGTTGAGTGCCAGGAGGGGTTTGAGTGATTGGTGGAGGAGGTTGTTGTTGTGGTTGATTTTGATCTTGAGGATTTGGTTGCTCTTCCTATTGAGGATCTTGAGGGTTTGTAGGTTGATTTGCATCTCCTAAAAATTCAAACAAATATATATCAAATTCAACCTAAAACTAACTAATTAAAAAAAAAAAGCAAACAATCCTTACCTCTCATACCTGCTCATCATCGTGGTGCCATCATTGCAAAGAAATAGCAATTGTTGGTGAAGAGTTTTTTTGAATGGCTCCTCCTAGAGCACGAATGTGAAAAATAGGGGTTTTTGCGCGGAGAAGAAAACAATCGAAATGAAAAATGATAGTTACTTTACCTTTTTTTCTTTTAACAAGCAATAAAGTGAGCGTGTTATAACACACTTGTTACTGATTGTTGCTTAAGATTGGCAAAAGCCATAAATGAAATTGAATGTGGGCACAAAATGGCTACCCATTTCTATGCACCCGCCCTACTATTCTTTCATTCTCTATTGCACTGCTACAATAAATCAAAACCTAATATGTTCTGTCCCTCTAAAATATGCTCTCTGAATGGATGAAAATCACTACACTTACTGTATTCCTCTTTCTCTACTCATTGTTTCTCTTCACTACAACAAACAATAGAGTTGAATTCTTTCACCTGTTTCTTTTTCCCTTTCAAAGAATTCAACATATACTCTTGCCCATCTTTTCGAGTGGTGTACACATTCTTCCTACCATCATAGATGGATTCCTCGTCAAACTACCATGGTCTACCCAACAACATATGATAGACAGTCATAGGCATCATGTCACACAACACCTCATCTTTGTAAGAACCAATTTGAAATTTTACTAAACACTATTCTCTCACAGTCGTTTCATGCTCCTTTTACAACCAACAAACTTTGTACGGACTAGGATGCTTACACCTTTTCAAACTTAGTTTTTCTACCATTTCCTTTGAACTAAGTTATTTGTACTACCACTATGAGTTCTATAACTTTACAATACTTACCTCCAACCTTACACATAGTTTGAAAAAGACTTCTTCTTTGAGATGGTTTCTTCTCCACCACATTTGGATTCACCAACACTCTTCTCATCATGAGAGATTTGCCTTCTTCTAGGTCTGCTACTTTTGGGGATGCATTACACTCCTCATCTTCTTGTGCCAAGTGGTTTCTTGCTACACTCTTCTTGTTGCCTTCATGTACTTGAGAACACTCAAAAGCACGATGACCAACTTCTCCACACTTATAACATTTGAATGAAAGTCTTATGTTGCTACCATCACTTCCTCTCATTGATGTCTCCTTTCCTTTTATGTTTTGACCCCCTTCTTTAATCCATTTGGAATTGAATGAATCGAGTGATACAACAATACTATTTTACAATTTTTGGCCAAACTTGACATTGAACTAATTTTTTTTTAACAAAATCTTCACTTTCAGGCACCTATAGCTGCTAAACCATGAGGAATTTCAAGATGATGCTAACTAGTGATTTGTGAAATTTTGTTTGTAGATTCTATATATATATATATATATATATATATATATATTTGAAATTAGATTGCATTTATTTTTCCATCTCCTTCGAAAACTACTTTTTAACAATAAACTAAAGAGTGGTGTTCACTGTATACAATATAACTTTTTTTTTATGAAGGATACAATTCTATATTTTTTGAATTTAGATTTTAACTATGATATATAGCACTTTCATTTGGTTTCATAGTGTTTTATTAGATATTTTTTTCTTAACTAAGTTTTTAAGTTAAAAAAATTACAATTAATTTAATTTTTTTTTGTTGAATCAAGGACGTCAATACCTAGCACAAATATATTTTTTAGAATTTTTTTGGTAATGTACCATTTTTCCACATGTGTAGAACAAAGAGCTTTATTTTTTGATGAAAAACCTACATTCACAAGAAATGAAAAATAAATATAATAATCAAATTAAATATATTTAAAATTATACTTTTTGGGAAGCTTATAATAAGAACTACATACTTACAAAAAATAATCTTTAAATGAATTCATTTGATTCTCCAAAATGTAAATCAAAATTGGTTTTTTATCAACATTTTGATAGGTGTAAAGGAGACTCCATTATAGGTATCATTTAAAACTAGAGGTGTTCTAGCCAAGGGAGTTTCATCTAAGGTGGTTGATTGAACCCTCTTTAATTGGAATCTTGTAAATTAAAATTTTTAATGCTTAAATCATTATATTTTCTAAAAATATGTGATTTCAACAAAAAATAGGATATCCCAAAAAGTGTAAACCACTATTGTGGGTGAACCACCAAAAACTATATACAAGAAGGGAAAAAGGAATCCCCTTACTAGCCCCCCTAGGGTTTTTCACCTAGGAGCACTTGGTTTTGGAATGACTCTCTTTCACCTAATGATATGATTTTTGGGTGAGTTCATTCAAAGATAGGGGTTGTGTTGTGTGTGATTATTTCTAAATGAAATAGTCTATTTGCTCAAAATGGATTAAAGAAACTAAATGCTAATGTAAAACCTAAAAATAGAATGACCTAAAAATCTAAACTTTAACAAAACAAAAAGTTGTAAAATAAAAGAGGTGTACCTGGAAATGTATTGCAGACCTGGGGAAACTCTGAAATTTTGGAAATATTGATTTTTATGCCTAGTAGGACACTTGTGCCAAGTTGGGCAACCTAGTTCTTTTACGGGGTGATTTCGGGTCACTGACTTGAGGCTTGTTTCAGCTAAATGGGTATCTAGATCCGTAGAAATCTTTGGAAAATAGGAACACTGGGACTAGGTCACCACAACTTGTGGGAATGTCCCTTTTTCCTTTTTGGGAGATTCAAAGGTGGAAATGAGAGTTTTTGATCTGCAATTTCTGCTCCTCCAAGTGTTTAGACCAAAAAACTTTATTTTTGGTCTATAGGTGTCTTTTTTATGGATTTTTTCCCCTAGTTGTCAAGGAGATTCCATAGATAAGTCTTCAACCCATCCTTGAATGATTTACTAACATGCAAAATACCCAAATCTGCAAACATACACAAAGAAGGAAGAAAAAATATTGAATTTTAGGATATAAGGGTTTGCCTTGGTCAAACCCCTTTGTAGATAATAAAATAAAATGATGAAATAAGAAAATAAATCATGAAATAAGGAATAGTAGATTTAGTACCTTGCCATGGAGATAGATCTTGAATTGCTGCAACCATTCAACCTTTGAATGCTTCAACAAAGGATATCTTGATGCCCTAGGATGCAAACCCTAGCTTGCTTGAGAAGAGAGGTGGATGAAGATTGAAGAGTTGTGAATAATGAGTGTATCTAATGAGAAATTAGGATTTTGAGGGTTATTTATAGGCAATGTACCTAAAAACATCTATTATTTGATCCTCAAGGTTGACATGAAGTAGAAATAAACTAAATCCCTAAATTTTCCCGCTTAAAACCTCGAAAATAACTCTAATGGGACTAGGTCACCACCATGGGTGACCTAGTCCACTTGGATAGGACTAATTCACCCAGATGGGTGACCTAGTCCCATAGGAGCCCTTTTTCCAGCTATATTGTTTGAGAGCGAAGAAATCAGGTTTATATGATGATTTTATTAGATATTTGATCAAATTAAGCCTTGGGATGCACAATAAGGGGTTATAGGGGCCTATAAATGATGATAAAAAGGTGTTATTTAGGTCCAAAACCCATAGGAAAGGGTCCAAATGAGTGAAAAGTATCAAAGGATACACTTTTTGGTGACACATTTAGCCCCCACTTTAGTGAGAGGATGAACTTGTTTCAAACTCACACTAAAGTAGCTCAATGGAGATGGTGAAGAATAAAAAAGAGAAGAGAGGTGGTCAAGCCCCCAGGATTCAAGATTCTAAGCCAAAAAGACATACATGTAAGAAGACATTCAAGGGTGAACGATTTGCATCAAAGGAGATACATGATCATGTGATGACGAGGATAGGAATGAAGAGAAAAAGGAAAGGTGAAAATTTGGATCAAGCTTTGACCATTTGTCCAACAAGTTGTGGATCAGATCTAGTTGTTTGTCCAAAAAGAGCAGGCGGTTTAGTGAGAAAGTCATGCCAGTGTGTCGGCTTCCCACCGTATAATGAGAAAGTCATGCCAGTGTGTCAGCTTCCCACCATATAATGAGAAAGTCATGCTAGTGTTTCAGCTTCCCATTATACTAACCATACTAAATTTACCTCACTTGATAACTTTGATAAGGGACCATAATGCTTGTGTAAATTATTTTGAATATTATCTGAAGAAATTTTGTTGAAGGGGATTTTTCTTTGTTCATGCGATGTCTTCTTTTTAGGGAGCATTGTGCCTAATGTCTCCAAGAGAGGAAAATTCAAGGTGTTAGATCATTATCCATGGGATGCCTCATTTGCATCAAGTCATTTCAGTTGATCATACACTCTTGGAAGGAATCAAACCCAATGATACCACCAAGAAGAGGAAACATCACAAGAAAAGAAAAATCATGCCATGGAATGTGCAGAAGAGTGTCATCTATGTATGCCTCCACTTTAAAGTGGTTGCTAACACTATTACTATGAGAATTTGCTTTAAAGTAGCTAAGGATAGGGAAAAGAAGACATGAGAGATAACTTGTAAAGCCCTATGCCAAGTCATATGTTTTTGAATTAGCAACATCATGAAGAAGAGGATAGTATGTCACATGCGAGTTAACTTAAGACATGTCATCCACATCCCAAGCTTGATCTTATAAGTGTTAGAGTAATTGGGTATTTACTTTATTAATCAAACAATATTTGTTTAGTTACTTAAAGTTCCCTTTTACCTATTTTCACTTAAGCTAACATTAGGTGCATAATAATTAATTACTTTATTAATTATTATTGTGCAAGCCTAGGGTTTTCCTTTTTAGGGTTTTCATCTATATGTAGTTAAAAACTATCTTTTGTATCATTAATTCATTTTACATTTTGTGTGAATTCATGGCTCCACATTCTTGAGCATTTCCTTTGTTGCTTCTCTTTGTTTCTCCTTATAACAGATTATTTGCTTGCAAAGATCTTTTGGGCTTCTGTGGTGTTGTATCTTCTCAACTCCAACATGATATCAAAGCTTCAGATCTGCAGCTGCTTGTTCTTATTTTGAAGATTTTTTGAGCTACAAGGGTTTGTTGCAAGCCGTTTTTTATTGAAGCCGTCATTATTTTTGCTTCAAAAATTCATTTTTCACTCATTTGCAGGAAAAATGATTTCTGGGTTTTGTAGCCAGTGTCGAAATCTGAACTGGGTATCTTTTAGATTTTGCATATCTTACACAGATCTGGAGAAAATCACTGTTGAAAAAATGGCGCGCGTCATTTTTCTCCTAGCTGAAATTAAAAACAAATCATTTTCTCATATTCTGCTTGTTGGATCAAAAAACGATTTCTGGGTTTTGTTTCTAGCATCAAAATATTTCTGGGTTTTTATTTTTGTTTATAGATAGTGAGTAGATTTTCTAGAAATCAAGTTAGAAATAAATGTTTTTTGCTAGAAAATTCGTTTCTTGCAAGCTAAATTCAGTTTTTGAAAAATTCATAACTTTTGGCCATGGTGTCTATTTTGCACAAACGAATAGACATTGGAAAGGTGTTACAGTGCTCTTTCCAGATCTACAGTCTATTTTACCAGAATATTTACCAAGTATTTTTTATTCAGTTTTGTGTGTTTTTACACTTTGCTCAATTACTTGGTCATCTTGGCTCCTCAATGGGGTTTGTTTGCGGTGGATGGGTTATGTAGATATGCTTTATCATTGCTGAGATCATTAGTCTCTAAATTTTTTCATTTGAAGAGTTATCATGGGTTTCTCTACTCACCCTTCAGTTGTTCTTCTGGAACGGGGTAATTATGAGTCATGGGCAAAGGGTATACTTACACATTGTAGGTGGCTTAATATTTTGCCTTATTTGTATGATCTCATACCTGAACCAACAACTTTAGAAGGAAAATTAGCATGGGACATCATTAGAAATCACATTGCAGGAGTTATATTATCTAGTCTTGATCATGACACTGTGTTGGTTATATCGGACATTGATTGTCCTCACCCACTTTGGAAACGTCTTTGGGAGATTTATGGAGACCGTATTCTATCTCCATTCTCAGAGGATCCTGCTTCAGATTGTCTCATATCTATTGCTTGGTGAGAGAATACACCATTTGATCATGATACTTTAGAGGAGCTTGAGTATTTAGACACCCTTACTTATTCCGATGGATCAGAGGTTTGTCTCACAGTTCCTAGTCTTCAAACTGAGACTTCATCAGCATCTCTTGTTGTTCTTGATTCAGTGCAGCAGGGAATCATACATCTTCTAGACATATCTACTTTGGATTCTTATGTTGCAGACATATCTTTCTTGTTTGTTGAGTCCTATATTGCAGATTTGGAGGATTATTTTGAGGAAATTTATCTCCTCTACCTTGATAGTCAGGTTATCATTATTCGCCCACCATTATCCGTGCATTCAGAGGTTGCATTTCAGTATTCTCCACATCAGTTTGGATTTGACATTATTTGTTTTAGTTCAGACAGTGAGACTCTTCAGCATCCTATCATGGCACACATCTTGAGACAGATTGGTTCATCATTCTTCACAGGGTTTCTTCGATACAAGTCCATGGATTCGTTTCTTCCCAAGGGGAGGAATATCATTTGCCACTTCAGGATCTCCTTTTAGATTCTACATTAGGCATCTACCATTGTGACAAGAGTTTCTTCATTGTGGGGGGGCCTTCTTCTCTCTTTCTATCTCTCCTATGGAGATCATTGTACATGTACTTATATGATAGAAGTAGTCTATGGGGGGTATCATGTTATCCACCTCCTATCCTTCTTTCATTAGTGCATTGCATTCCTTCCTTGCATTCTATTTTGGGGAGGAGTTTTGTTCCCACTGGGTTTTCTCCTTTACCCCATTTCATTTAGTTTGCATTGATTTTGTACATGGGTATTTGATCTGGTCTTGTTGTTGGGACCCATTGCTTTTGCTTTCAGTAGCTTCTTCTAGGTTTTAGCTTCTCCTTATGTTTATCTTAAGGGGGGGTGTTAGAGTAATTGGGTATTTACTTTATTAATTAAACAATATTTGTTTAGTTACTTAAAGTTCCCTTTTACCTTTTTTCACTTAAGCTAACATTAGGTGCATAATAATTAATTACTTTATTAATTATTATTGTGCAAGCTTTGGGTTTTCCTTTTTAGGGTTTTCATCTATATGTAGTTAAAAACTATCTTTTGTATCATTAATTCATTTTACATTTTGTGTGAATTCATGGCTCCACATTCTTGAGCATTTCTTTTGTTGCTTTTCTTTGTTTCTCCTTGTAACAGGTTATTTGCTTGCAAAGATCTTTTGGGCTTCTGTGGTGTTGTATCTTCTCAACTCCAACAATAAGTTAATGGAAGGTTAATGATTAGTCGAAACAGACAACGACAAGTGACATACAAGGACAAGGCTACTGAACCCATTGCCCCGACTTAGTGTAGGACAAAGGTGAGTCTGGAATGGATGATGATATGTTGTTCCTTTGTAATAGTGAGTATGATATGATCCTACAACTATTACATTGCAAGGAGCAACAACTAATGTTATTTATGTGGATGAGTAAACAAAGTTTTGGAAAAGTTAGCCTTGATGGTGTATACTTTGTCATAGATGTGAGTAATGTCATTGCAACTTGGGTGGTGTGAGACATTGTTCTTAGGTGGGTGAAGGATTAGAGGATTCTTAGGAGGTCCAATAGTAAATGGGGATCTAATGGACACTTGCATATGCATAACCTCAGTGGGATTGGGTTGATGTATCTCTAAGAAAGGGCAATTGAGTATAATTTTTTTACTATTAACCAAGCAAGACACATTACTATTGTTTGAAAGGAGTGCAACCATGTTGTTGGTGTCTTGTACCATGATGCCTTCCCTAGTAGGAGAGTTTGTAGGAGAACTACAAACAAGATGTTCAAGACATTCATTGCTTGGTTCTACGCTATTGACTTCATCACAAGTAAGGGAATGATCAATGGTTGAAGTGGGTTGTGTCATAAGATTCTCATGATTCTCATCAATTGGATCTTTTAATACCCTAATATCGAGTATGTGCAGGATCATCATGGAAAAAATAGGCTCTTAAGTGGCAATAAAAAGACAAAAAATCAGAGTTAGACAACTTGATGTAAAAATTTGAATAAGTTATCTATATTATTTCAAAAAAATATAAAAATATAATTTGTAGAAAATTGAATGTAGTTTCTAAACTACTAGACCTTTATTTAAAAAAAAAATTCTATTTGGTTAAAATTTGAAATTTCAATGCAGTAGTATTTAAATTTCAGGGTAAAAATAAGAAGTAGGTGTCTGTTTGACCACCCTAACCACAATAAAATTATAATATTTTTTTATAAGCTTTTAGATATAAGTAGAGGACTCATGTCCCAATGTGATGCATAATTTTTTATAATTTGTTTCCATGTAAATAATTAATTATGAATTTTTTATTACAACTTTTAAAAAATATAAAATATCGTCTGTCTAACCACCTTAACTTGGTCAAAAATTCATGAAATTCAATTTATTTTTTTGTAATCCTATAGTATGCGAAGTATAGAATGTGACACATTTTTAAGATTCAAAAAATGTGATACCATTTGAAAGTTATAGATGTTTTTCAATCAACCTATCAATCAAGACTTTATTCGTAATTCTAATAGAAAATGAATAATAATTATTTATTAAAATCAAAGCAAATCATAATTTATATTGGTGGAAAGCTGAGAATCTCCTCTAAAAACCCTTTTCATTTCATCAATTTTGGGTAATTTTTTTTTTTTCAGCCACATGGGCCATCATATGGCTTACATATTGCCACTTTTTGGCCCATCATGATCCTGCACATACCCTATCTTCTTCAATAATAGGAGAGATATTTAGAGAGGGGGGAAGTTTATTATTGTGATTATTGATGATTGCATTATTTTCCTCTAAGGTTTCATTCTCTTGTGTCATAGTATTTATCCTAAGAGGAGAGATATTTTTAAAGTGACAAACAATAGGTTTATCACATGGCATGATTAGAGAGGGTGAAGTGGCTTCATCGCTCATATGATAGGCATTAAGAGAAGGATAACTAGGAATTAGATGGTTACTAATGATTGGACTGTTTTGTTCAAATAGACTCTTCCAAATATGAGGAACATTAATACGGAGAGAAATAATGCTATTACTCTCAATCATTGGAGTGCTTGATAAAAACATAGCCTTAGTTATTAAAGCATTATCACAAATAGGGGAGGTGTTGGGAGAGGATGGAAGACTAGGTAAGGTAGTAACCATGATTTTAGCTTCGTGTGTCATAAGGTCTTTGAAAGGGGGAGGAGGAGGAAGACAATCAAGACTTTCATGATCATCAATGATTATGTCTTCTTGCTGTAAGATACATTTGTCACCAATGGAAGAGATATCAAGAGAAGAAAAATTATAATTATTGTGATTATCGATGCCAGCATACTCTTGTGGTAAAGCTTTAGTGGATGAGTGAGGAGAGATGAAGTCGTGAAGGGCTTCATCTAACATGTCCAATTCATTGCTACTAAAGGGCTTAAGAGGGGTGTGAGTGGGTGCTTGTGATGTTGTTAAAGTGTTATTTTCATTTTTTAATAAATTTGATCTAAATGAACTAGGATCTAATGTTGAAAATGAAAATTAAAAAATTCTAATACTATCCATAAGTGCCAATAAATGAAATGTAATAGAAGCTATGTGAACTTAAAATTCAATGTAAAGAAATAGAATGCAATGCAAGTTTCAAATTACAAATGTAATTTATTGATTTTACTAAAAATAAAATGTTGTGAATGCAAAGTGAAATTTAAGCAATGCATGAAAGGAGCTAATCTAAGCTAGATTAAGTAAAATGCATGTAACAGAAAGACAATCCATTGATACAGATAGTTAAAGGAAGCAAACGAAAGCCTAAAAACAAGGTTTTCAGCCCTGTAAATGGCAGTTTTAGAGGCCTAAGAGACTAGGTCGCCCTAGTCCTCCTGGTGACTGTTTTAAGAATTTTATGATTTTTCTGTTTGATTTTGATGGTTTCGGGGTTGTATGATGCAAGCCTAAAGTGAAAATGTGTAATTTTGATGGGTTTGAATTATTTAATATGAAAAAATACAATCTAAGTGCACTTTTCACTAATGCAAAATTTTAAAACCCTAGAATGCAAATTAAACAATGCATAATGCAATGAAATGCAAAGCTATGATGAGAATGTACTCCAATTCAGAGACAAAGGGATTCAAAAGTTAGGTTCACCAAAATTAACCACCAAAAAGGATATACAAGAAGGGAAAGAGGATTCCCCTTACTAGGCCCCCTAGGGTTTTTCACCTAGGAACACTTGGTTCAGGAATGACTATATTTCACCTAATGATATGCTTTTTGGGCAAGTTCATTCAAAGATAGGGGTTGTGTTGTGTGTGATTATGTCTAAATGAAATAGTCTAGGTGCTGGAAATGGATAAATGAAAGTAAATGCTAATGTTAAACCTAGAAGATAAACTATGTTTGAAAACACAGTGTTGTATGTAAGCATAAACTAGAATGACCTAAAAAATGTAAACTTTAATAAAACATAAAGTTGTAAGTAAAAGAGGTGTACCTGGCAATATATTTCATACCTGGGGGAACTTTGAAATCTTGGAAATATTGATTTTTATGCCTGGCGGGACACTTGTGCCAAGTTGGGTGACCTAATCCTTTTTAAGGGTGATTTCGAGAAGCTGACGTGAAGCATGTTTTAGCCAAATGGGTATTTAGATCTGCAAAACTCTCTAGAAAATAGGCACACTAGGAATAGGTCACCACAACTTGTGGGAATTTCCCTTTTTCCTTTTCAAGAGATTCGAAGGTGGAAATGAGAGTTCTTGATTTGCTCTTTCTGCTCCTCCAAGTGTTTGGACCAGAAACCTTGATTTTTGGTCTGTAGGTGTCTTTTTATGGATGTTTTTCCCTAGTTGTCAAGGATATGCCCTAGATAAGTCTTCAAACCATCCTTGAATGATTTAGAAATCTGTGAAATAACCAAATCTATAAACACACACAAAGAGGGAAGAAGAAATGTTGAATGTTAGAATATAGGGTTTGTCTTGGCCAAACCCCTTTGTAGATAATTAAATCAAATGATGAAATAAAACAAGAAAGCATGAAATATGGAATAGTAGATTTAGTACCTTTCCATGGACATAGATCTTGAGTTGCTACAACTATTCAACTCTTGAATGCTTTAGTAAAGGATATCTTGATGCCCTAGGATGCAAACCCTAGCTTGCTTGAGAAGAGAGGTGGTTGAAGAGTGAAGAGTTATGAATAATGAGTGTATCTAATGAGAAATTAGGTTTTTTAGGCTTATTTATAGGTAATGCACCTAAAAAAAATTATTATTTGATCCTTAAGGCTGACATGAAGGAGTAATAAACTAAAACCGTAACTTTTACCACTCAAAACCCCAAAAATAGCTCTAATGGGACTAGGTCACCACCTTGGGTTACCTAGTCCACCTAGACAGGACTAATTCATTCAAATGGGTGACCTAGTTCCATAGGGGCCCTTTTCCCAATTGAATTATCTGAGAGTGAATAAATTAGGTTTATATGATGACTTTATCAGATATTTGATCAAATTAAGCCTTGGGATGTACAATAAAGGGGTCATAGGGTCTTATAAATGATGATAAAAAGGGGTTATTTAGGTTCAAAATCCATAGGAAAGGGTCCAAATGAGTGAAAAGTGTCAAAGGCTACACTTTTTGATGACACAGTGGGATCACCCATTTTTCCTCAATCCACTTTCCTTTACTATTGCTCGCTTGTCCCTTTTCAATTCCAAATCTTCCTCAACTTTTAGAATTATTTAATTGCCTCTTCATTAATTTCTCCTCCACTTTCAACGCATAGTAGTACGCTTCCTCAATTGTGGTAATATTCAGCATGCTCATCTCATCTTGTATGTTAAACCTCAATCCATTCACATACCTAGATTCCTTCTCTCTATCAATTTCATGCCTTCCAGATTAAATAGCCAGCTTGTAAAATTCTTCTATGTAATATTTTATGCTTAGATCTTTTTGCTTTAGATTTTATAATTTCTTGAAAAACTCCATTTCATAATCTCTAGGTATGAATTCCTTCTTCAACTTCATCACCATCTAGATCCACCTCATTATTCAAGGATCTCCATCCATCTCTCATTCTTTCTACAACCCTTTCCACCATAATGTAGCATGCCCTTTCAATTTTGTTTGAGCTATCTTCCCCCGCTGTGGGTGTTTAATGTCATCCATTTTGAAGTACTCCTCTTGATCTCCAATCCAATCAATTAGCTCATTTGGATTTAATGTTCTAGAAAATTTTGGAAAATCCATCTTATTTCTCTTCGTTATTCTCGAAAGAGATCTCAAAAATATTTCGTGTTCATCATCCACTAGTCATTCTTCATCATCTTCTTCTTATCTTTCGTGTTCTTCACCTTTGATATCTTCCTCATTCTCACGTTCTCTTTCTCTTCCTATTCTATTATCAACACCTAATTCCCCCTGGTTTCTGATACCTTCTAAAACCCTATCTCAAAATCTTTCCAATACTACCTCTAATATGGGTCTTCCTCTTCAGGGTGACATCTCTTTCAATCAATGTTTCAACTCTCAATTATTTTAGATTGCACACACAACTCACCCACAATAATTCTTTTGAGCTCTGCACTACTATTACTCACTCCCATAGATCTTGGTGGATACTCTCCACACTCAAAATCACCTGCTCTAATACCAATTTGATGCAAATCCCTCACAAGCTTTCCAATTATCTCACAAACACAGAGTCTAAGATAACAAAATTGATTCAATGAATCTAGTTCCAAATGATTATAACATATTTTTAAATCAATCAAAAATTTACATCAACATTTAACAATACAAATATCCTTTCATCACCATTGACCTTTGTTTAGATGCAGTCTGTTTTGTTTCTCAAGTGACATTAGTATTGGCATTGGTGTTCACATAATCTCCATCATCCAATTTGGAGTTCCTTGTTGCCTCCAAACCCAATGAACTTCTCTAACCCACACCTTCTTTATTCACTTCATAGAATCTATGTTTCTATCCTTCTATCGGCCTTATCATTCACCTTACAATGGCACACTCTCCATCTCCACCTGCACATTATTTCAACTGGGTTGGCTTCTCTTCCTGCTCATGCCCTCTCTCTCTCTCTCTCTACACGGATTCCCCTTGAGAAGTCAACCTCTTCCCTCTTCCAACTTTGTAGGCCCTTGCTTCTCACAGCCATCACTTGGGAATCATATTGATGTCTTTCTGTCTTCTGTTTGAACCCACGACCATCTACCTTATCCTTGTTTTGTCTTGATTTGAAACAAAATAATGAATTATATCCTTGTGGTGAAAATGAAAAGACATAGCATTTATTCCCAATTTTCAATCACAATATCATCGACCTTTTTCAAAAAGTATTTTGGCTTACTCTTGTTAACTTGGTGCCCCCTATATAATTTGTAGTTTTGTTAAGTTCTTGTTGTCCATTACTTGCCTCTATGCCTTTCCACAATCTAGCTTATTTTATTATTTAAACATATCCTTTTGCCACGACCAATCCTTACTTTCAACTTTTAATATTAATTTATTGTCTCCACCATTTTACTCGATCTATTCCACTCTTTCAAGTTTTACTCTTCATGGTCTTGACACATGACTTAGGAACTAGTTCATGTCTCCACATTGACCAAGGAAGTGGAAACAAAATTTAATATATGATGGTAAGCTAGTCTTTACATCAAAGGAGATAATTGCAAATACAACATTTGACAAAATTTACCAAAATTCTATATCTCGTTAAAATGTAAAATTTAAGAGGTTTAGGCACTGTTTGAAGAGAGGAAAACTAAAAAAATAAAACAAACCAAAATTTGAAGGCGATTAAAACAACAATATTTTTGGTGGTGTTGATTTCCCATTCGCCTGCGTGCTCCTACACCACCAAATAATTTATTTCCAAATAAAATAAACTTCAACAATTCAATTCATAAGATAAAGTTTATCAATCATGCTATAAGGACATAAAAAAATGATCATAACCTTATGGAGATAATAGTTAGATGAACACCAGCCACACTATGGAGTTTCAATTAACATCTACAACATATCCATGAAATAAATATCACTTACACTTTTTTCAAAAGGATGAATATATACGATGCTCAACTAAATTACTTTCCTACACATACATTTTCTACCAAAATATAAAACACAATAATAATTATAATTAGAAACCTACATCTAAATAATATAAGAATGTGCACAAACCAAGATTAAATATTTAAGATAAAATTATAACCTTTACATAACTCAAGGAATAATACACGATAATAAATATACCAAATTGAGAGCTCTTTAATCTCTTAAGAAATCTTCCAAAAGGGTACCAATGGGAAATTTCTATCCACCTCCCATCCATATTACCATAATAAAGTACAATATATTCCTATGTCACTCTAGGAAACTATTGAGTTATGGAGAGAGTAAATCATGGTACAGTTAAAGCATGCACACACTCATACATAAATAAGAGTTCAAGTAAGAAACCAATAATCTACACCATGGGTGCACATGGGTTTCACACATGATCAAACATATAATTGTTGGATGTTGTGGTTGTGTTGCTGATATGTGGTTTTCAATGATGTCAACACTATTAGCATTGATGCCTTCAAGGCTATATATGTCGAGGATATTGAGAAAATTATAATAAATATATGTTGCAGGTAATCTGTGAAGCTGTGAAGATAAAAATGGTGGAAATTTATGTAAGTTGGTATTCAAAATTTTCACATTAAAGGGTTTTTTGTTGAGCCTATCTAGTATATCCTCTAGAATTTTCAACGGTGCGCATCAAGATTGGAGAAAGTTATGAGTTTCTGAGTTCTTACATTTATTCTATTACTATAGAAGGTGTTTCTGGAAGAAGAGAATCCGATTATGGTAAATTGAGTTGTTGCATATTATCTTGTGACATTTAGTGATGGTTCTATATTGTGCTCTATCATTGTGGTACGTCTGTGTTGATCGGTGTGCTCATGATCGAAGATTTTTCCTTTGTGTGTTCAAGTTTTCATATTTTTGGCCAACATGGTGGTTGTAGTGTGTTTTGGATCCTTGTGGATTAATTTTTGAATTCTTGGCATGCTCAAGGATGCTGATTTAGGTCTTCATTATGTTGTGACCAACTTAGGTTGGTACACATTGAGATTTGTTCATGAATTGGGTCGACAGTTTGTGTTCATCTATAATTTTTGGCCGACAAAGTTGATGTAATTTCATGAAGTGGATATATAAGAGCTATTTTTTTCTTCATTTGGTGAGAATGTATGCGAAGTGTGTGTGAGATATGTGTGAATAAGTATCAGATAATTTGATTGTAGAGTAGAGTGTGAAGAAGTGTTTTTGTGCCTAACCAGAACTGTCATCAGGATTTTGAAGAAGCTAATTTATCAGTTTAACCTCATCAGATGGATTTAATCTGATTGTTTTATGTAAGCCAATGAGCCTTCTCTTCTGAGAAGTGAGCTCTAGGTAGTGTGCCTGAATGCATGTGCATTCCTTATTCATTTCACTTATACTTTTAATAGGGTATAAATGTGGATTAACCTCCACCATGGTTTTTCCCCTAACAGGGTTTCCACATAAAAATCTTGGTGTTGTGTGTTTTTGATGTGTTGTTAATTCATGCTTTCACTATTAATTATCAGATCTGAGATTAAAGGTTGATAAAGGTTAAATAAGTTTTAAATTATGTAAGAACTGATTCACCCTCCTCTCAGTTGTCTATCCTTTTTTTTCCAACAATAATATCATGGAGACATTAATCCCATAGAATTAAATGCACACCACACTTGAATACACACACATGAAGGGTATAATACATAACTCAAAGATAAATAATACATTATTAATTTAATAAATAAACACACTTAAATACATATATGAAGGGTCCAAATTTTAAATCACCACTTGGATACTCTAATTCAAACAAAAAATTTATAGATGGACCATCATAACACAAGCTACTACATGAAATAATGGCCACAATAATATTCACTCTAAAATAACTTGATCTAACTAGAATGTTATGGAAAAGTGCATGTTTTTTTATATGAGCTATAATAAATTTTCTCACCAATATATCATTGGTATATAGTTCTACATGATCTCCAATGATATTCTTTTTTAATCACGCTTTCTCTTCTCATCATCTAGAAAAATTGTTAGAATTGAAGGATTCGTAAGTTCAATAATGACTATATTAAGGTTCAAGCATTTATTATAAAATTTCAAATGAAGCATCAAAATTCCTTATGACACTACTGATCAAGAAGGCTAGCCAATGTATATTCTCCATCCTCACCTCTATTGTTATTACCCTCTCACTTCCCTTTTTGCAACCTCACCAATAAGGTAAAGCTTTGAATTCTAAAAATAATATAGACATTTTTTCCTAGTTTGAAGGTTCTTATCTCACAAAAGGTAGGAAAAGTTCCTAAAGAATTAATATATAACAAATTGTTTCATTTGAAAATTTCATTTCCTATTTATATTTGCACCAAGGTACATGAAAACAC
This sequence comes from Sequoiadendron giganteum, assembly GCA_007115665.2. NCBI lineage: Eukaryota > Viridiplantae > Streptophyta > Pinopsida > Cupressales > Cupressaceae > Sequoiadendron > Sequoiadendron giganteum. The sequence goes on along the minus strand of CM021100.1, from coordinate 31,011,698 downwards.
AATTTTAATAGCTCAAGTCATAACGATGTAGGTGATACCTAGAATTTTATTTTGAAACCATTTCTCCTCATTTTTTTAATCTCCTTAAGAAGAATATTTACAAGAGAAATTTTAAATGTGTAAGGAAAAAATATAAAATCTGCAGCCTTATTTCAAACACATTAAAAAAAATACTACTTCATCTCCAAAATCTTTGCTACCTTGGTGTGTTTCTAATGTGTTGTTAATTCATGCTTTTACTATTAATTATCACATATGAGATTAAAGGTTAGTAAAAGTTAAATAAGTTTTAAATTCTATAACAACTGATTCACCCCCCCTCTCAGTTGTCTATCCTTCTTTTTCCAACAATTAGTATCAGAGATGGTTCCTTTGAAGAATTTTAATAGCTTGAGGTGATCCGAGATGGAATCATACAAGACAAATAGTCCTAGATTCAATGGTACAAATTACTATCTGTGGAAGGTCAGAATGGAGTGTCATTTGAAGTGCATTGATGAATCCTTCTGGAAGATTACAAAGAAAACATATACTATTCCTCAGAATCGTCCCTCTACTCCTGATCAGATCAAAGAAGTTGAAACTAATATAAGGGCTATAGAAGCATTATTGAGTGCTTTGATAGATTCAAAGATGACAAATGTGATAGGTATGAAAACAACACATGTGATCTAGAAGAAGTTGGAGACATTGTATGAAGGAGATGCACAAGTGAAAGTTGCTAAGCTGCAAAGTCTAAAAGAAAAATGGGAAAACATTACTATGAGCGAAGATGAAAACATTATTGCTTTCATGCAGAAAGTAAATGAACTAGTGATGGGTATTAGATATGCCAGTGGAATTTTGAAAGAAGATGAGATTGTGGCTAAAGTGCTCATATCAATACCTACTTCTTACAAAATGAAAGCTCATGCTATTGAAGAGCTCAAGATAGTAAAAAATGTGACAAGAGACATGCTAACTGGTAAACTTGCTACCTTTGAGTTGAGTGAATTTAGTGAGTCTACTCCTAAGAAAAAATATGCATTTAAAGCTACTATATCCAGAAAAAGCCAACAGATCTATATGATCCAGGAAAAAGTTTCAGAAAGACATTCAAATATGAAGATAAGATGAAATGGATTTATGATGAAGAAAGACAGCTAGAAGAGCTGGAAGCATTGATTGTGAAAAGATAAGCCAAAGGACAAGGTAAGTACAAAGGAAAGTTTCCTATTAAATGTTTCTCTTGCAGTAAGATAAGTCATTTTGCATCAAGGTGTCCTGAAAGAGTTTCTAAGGACAAACTTGACAAGTCTTGATTTCAAAAGAAATGTTATTATGTTGAAGAAGGTGCTACTGATGATGAATATGATAAATAAAATGGAAATGAAGATGGATGGGTATTCATTTCTATCAAGGAAAATGGTTTGGTGTCCACTAGATTTGCTAGTAGTTAGAATATTGAGAAAGCTCTTGTAGCCAGAATTGATGAAAATGAATAGTGGTTGATTGATAGTGGATGCTCACATCATATGACTAGTGACAAAATAAAATTTTCAAGTTTAGAAAAGTATGACGACGGTGTTGTAAGATTTGGAGATAACAATGCTGGTGTGATTTGTGGAAGAGGCACTATTTCTCTTGGTGGTACATATAATACTGATGATGTCCTATATGTTGAAGGATTGAAGCACAATTTGTTGAGTGTTGGATAGATGGTCGACAAGCGATACAATCTTCAATTCAAAGATGGAAAATGTAGGATATTGGGAAGCTCTGGAATGTAATTGTTGATGGGTTCTTTTGCACACTTTCTCAATATAGGTAATGCATAGGTGCATCACCTCTCTTGAAAGGAAATATCTAGCAAGTTGCTGAAAATAACCCCAACGTCTCTCGGGTGTTAGGTCATGACTTGCATAAGATACCTTAGTTGATGTTTGATGTTATCTTATTGGTAATCACAGGGCGGATTTACATAAGCTTAGCTAGAAATGAGGTTGATCTGTGAATGAAGTTTTTAAAGATTGAAAGTTACTATACATTTGCTATAGGTTCAAACAACATTTTTGTACTCCATTTCTGACTTAAGATTTGGCTTTACAATGTGCAATGAACCTTAGCATAGGCTACCTATTAAAAAAAAAGAAAAGGAAAAGGGTAGGGAAGAGAGTAGGTTCTTGGATCTACAACTACTAATGAATAGTGATCATGGAGGTTTTTGATGTGGACAACTTCCTAAATATAGATCTTAGTTAACCATAAATTTCATAGTGTCATGAAATTTGTGCTATCTTCTAAGGATTGCAGATTTTTTTACCATTCATCCACCACATACATGTATGAACAAAGATAAAGATTTAGAGGTAGCTTCAAATTAGAGTCTAGACTAACTTTACACAACCATCTACCATCAACAAATAGCCAAAATTATGGACAAGAAAGGCATCTACACAACAAAAATCTTCACAACAATGGAACAACACTACTAAATCTACATAAGTTAACTGAAAGGAAACTAAAACAACAAAGTAAATTCAACTATATCATCTAACTAAGAGAGAAGAATCATGAAACATGAGAAGAAACTTAGAAATGCACCAAAGTCAATGCATTTCTATTGCAATTTCTACAGCATGTCTTTACAACAATTCAACTCCTACAAAATGAGAGGAGGAGACCCCTATTTACAGTGTCCAAAAGAAAAAATATGTGGCCAATATTTGATCTCATTGCGTGGCCAATATTCACTTACATTAGGGCTTCACCTACCCAAAATATATGACATTTTAAAATACACTTTTGTCCATATCCCTATTTTGGCCTCTAGTGACAACAATGTAGAATTTTATCTTTTGCTGATTGGAAGTAAATATTTACCATCAATAGGGTTTCCCTCTTGCTTCTTCAAGACTTCATATTCCATGAAATTTAGAATCACCAGCTGGAGCTTATCGACCTCTATAATGTCAGATTTGAGCACCTGGTAGCTCCATTCCTTAGAATTGTGAATGAGCTTCTCCCAATCTTCATCATACTTGGTGATGTGATATGTGAATAGCTCAAACTAGGTGAAGGCTTGGGCAAAAAAACTCATGAAATCTGTGGTTATCTCACCTGACATTCCATCTTCCATCGTCTTTTGGAAGTGAGACTTCACTTTTTATGCATCAATCTAGACAACGGGTACATCACACCCTGTCATTAGTTTTAAATACTAGTCGTAATCTAGCCAAACCTCCTTGGCCCAGCCGATATTTGAGTTTACCTAAATTCAAGTACTTGCTCTAGCCTTTCCCTCCTATTATTGTAGTATCTCTTCTAGATATCCATCAACTAGTGATCATTCTTTTCAAATGCAAATTCCTTCTCCCAGATCTCACTTGGCAGCTTGAGGATAGCCTCAATCTTTAGGTAGATAGACCCATACTTTATTGGGAAGTTAGCACAAACCTTCCCTGTACCCTCAAGAGAATTTTGTATATCCAAGAATTTGTTCGTTATTCGGACAACGTGATTGATGCTCACATTTCCAATAACCAAGACCTACTGGAACCAATTTTCCATAGTCTTGTCCAAGTTCTTCCTCTTTTCTAGTTTATCAATATGCTCTTTTGATAGTAACTATGGCGGGGCCAAGGATTTTGTAGGTTGTTCCTCTATGGACAACCATTGCTGGATGTAGGTTGTCACATCAACCACCTATGCTTTAACTCTTCTTTGGAAATCTTGTCTTGTTGGATGAGATGCACTATCGTAGCAACAGATTCTTGAAGGTGGTCTACCTTTTTCTCCCAAGTGGCAATTCCCAAGTTGATGGTGGAAATATTGTAACTTATTCCTTGTTCGCCCACCATCGGTGTAGCTACCTACACCATCCTAGATCCTTAGGCTTCCATTGTTACCTTTGATATGATTTTAGGCTTCTTCTGCTTCTTGGTGCTGATTTGGGCTCGGGCCAATATAGCCTCCAGCCTTGCTTTTGGGTCCTTAGGAGCAGGAGCCCTATTGTTGAGTTGCTTTTCTAGCTAGTCAGGCATTGAGGACTTTCCCTTAGGTGACTCCTGCCTATCCTCTTGATCATATTTTCTGATTTCAATGGATTTGTCATTGAGAGATTCTTGCTTTATCCTTGCATCCTCCTTCTCCTCATCAGAGTCTTGTTCGAACACTATGCATTTGATAGGGGATTCAGTGGGCAAGTGTTTATTGGGGTTGTCTTCCCCTTCAACATATTTTTGAGTGAGTACCTCTTCGTTATGTCCAGGGGCACGGTCATGCTCTCCTTCCAAAAACCTATCATCTTTTGTTATCGTGGCAGCGACCCCCTTCTCAATAGTAGGTTTCTCTTCAGCCTCCTTATCTTCAATCTCCTTGACTTGCTTAGCCAACTCCATGTCAAGCCTGGGGTTGATGGTCTCCTAAATATTCTTTACTCTAGGCCTTTTCCATCATCACTAGAGGATTCATAGGTAGCCTCATCAATTATTCTATGCTCATATATTGGATGCTCATGGTAGTCATATATTTCTTCCTCCAATCTTTTGGTTGCCTCCAATTATTGTCTTTCCAATTCCTCAAAAATTTGCATCATGGATTCCATATTAGGTGGCTCAGTGGGGGGAGGAAGAATTGGGATAGGCCATGGCAGCTTGCACTACGAGGTTTGCAAACATTCTTGAAAGCTCAGATGGCACATTTTGCATATATTTCATGAAAGATTATGGAAGAGAAAGGGCAGGCATGGTAGTGGTATCAGTTGGGAGAGAAAAAGATGGAGACATGGAGGATACGGAGATCGGTGAAGTAGTGATGGAGGATGAATCCACCGATATGACTTGCTCGATGGGGAAAGCAGAGGCAAGGTGGACAGAGATATCCACTGCTAGTAGAGAGGAATCAACTACTACATGTGGGATCAATGGGGGAGTGGAAATGGAAGTAGTAGTAGTAGATGAGATAAGTGGAGATCTTGGCTGATTTTCCTCCACGTCTTCTCCCTTATGGAGGGGATCTTCTTGAATTATTGGCATCTCAGTGATGGTGCCTGATTTCTTGTGTCTCTTGGAAGACTCACCTTCTGAGGCCTTTCATGTGTACACCTTAGGATCGTACTGTTGCTCATCAGTCTTCTTTCTCTTTCTTGAGCAAGTGGGTGGAGGGGACTTTGATGTTTCTTTAATTGATGCAATAGCTACCCCACCCTCAGAACTACTTGGCTCACTTTCAAGTCCCTTAAAGGTCAAGATGACCCCTTGCTATTTTAATTAGGAAACCTACCCATCAATCCATGCTTTTGTTCAAGCCTCAACATGCTTGGTGAGGATGTCAAGGTCATCGACCTCTTGCCTATCCCAATCAATCATTGGCAGTGGTAGATTGGAAATGGCATTGGACCTAGGGTCTATCACAGTGTTTTCCTCTTCCTCCAACTGATATGGTATTGGGAACAAGTTCACCCTTTTTACGAAGTATGCGGTCATTCGCATATAGTGCCTTATTTTCACCTCAAGATCATCTTTACAATCTGCCCAAAAATCTTCAACATTATGAATGTGGGCATACTCCTATCCAAGTGCCTTCCTGAGATGGCCGTATGGATCCATCTGTGGTCTGGCCATGTGGAATTTGAGGTGGTACTCAACTAATTCCCTCTTTGAATAACCTGCACACTAGGAATTATGAAGCTCATACATCCCCTAGCTGAGTGTAAGGGGATAAGGGATCCCCACTAGATGTTCTCTTCTCAAGACGACGTGAATGTTTCGTAGCTGTTGAGAGAGTTCTAACAATATCATCCGGTCATTAGGGTACTCGGGTAGCTTGTTTGGTTTCTTTGAGAATCCCTAGGCTTAGATGTAGGTGAAATTTGGATATTGGATGAATAGGAAAGCATACTGCTTGAGGAGAGCTCGAGCACTGTGGGAAATTATTCTCTCAAAATCAACCTCAAGCAGCCTGATGATGTAAGTGATGAATGCATCATTCACACTATAGTAATCCTTCTTAAAGTTTCTGAATTGTAGTTGGGGGTACTTGTCGAAAGCCTTGAGTTCTCTACCAGACTCTTCATTGGGAGCTCTAAATAGTCCATTGTAGTGCGTCCGATCATCCAATGAATATACTAGGTAAGAGGTCATATAGAATTTAGATGTCCTTTTGATGTTTATGAATTTCTCATGAAAGTGGTCACTGATTATTCCTCCCCATAGAATGTGGTATCATTTCCACGGAGAATTTTCTTGATGAAGTAAAACATCCATTCTTGAAAATACGTCGCACAAGGGATGCCCATTACTCTGCTTAGCATGCTGACTAAATCATGGTAGTTCTCAAAGAAGTCACTACAAAAGAGCTCCTGAGGAACCTTTGTAGCACTGCCTCATTTATCTTTTAGCCAATAAAGGTTTATGAGTTTCTTGCATCTTATGGGGTCTTTATCCCACATTTCTTTGCACTCCCTTATAGTAGGCAGCTCCATATTTCCAAAGATAAGAATATGGAAGGTTTTTGTTATCCCTTTCGGTGACATGTTAGCCAAAATATTTCCATCCCTGTCAACAATAGTTCATGTTTTTGGCTGATACGCCCCTTGCAAGCCATCACCAACTTGAGGGCGATCAAAGTGGGAGGAAAACCTGCAACTTTAGCTATGCCACTACTTCTGATCAACTTTGTATTCTCCATCCTGGGGTTTATCCCTACCCTTTGTATAAACTCATCAATGTTAACATGCTCGATATTGGTGTTAGAAATATCTTTCCACTTGGTTGTGATTTTAGAGTGCAATGATGCTCCTTGGAACTAATATTTCATTTGATCCTTATCTTCCTTGCCTCAAGGAGCCTTGGTAGTTCTTTTTCCTTTGTCCTTCTCTACAGTTGATTCCATATATTCTACACATGGAGGAAAAGTGAGCAAAATCAAGCATGAAGATGTGAATATTAGCCAAAATCCCCACAAAACATTGTTAGATTGAGTAGTTAATCATTCGAAAATCTAACACTCAGCCAAATTTATCATTGCTAGTTCATTGGAGGGAATTTGGATGGTTTGGGCCCCGGAGGCTGGACCTCCCTTGTCAGAATGTTCTTTTAAAGGTTGAATAGAGTAAGGAGTTCCAGATGCTTTCTCCTGATCTTGGATTTAGATAATGAAGCGTTCATGTGGGAGAAAGTCACATTTTAGCACATGGGTCACTATTCATTTTTCAGATTGGAGGTCATTTAGGTCTCCATTAGGACATCCAAAATCAAACTGAGGGAAGGTTGTCAAGGGTCAACCGTTTGAAATAGCCTTGGAGAAATAACATTTCAAAGGTGGAGTTTTGAGGTCTAGAATCTGGGAGGTAGAAGGGCATGAGTCAAAGCCTTGTGTCATTTTGGGCGTTTGAGTGCTCAGTACCTAGAGGTCAAAAGGCGGTTGTCTGATGGTCATTCCAAATAATGGAATGGCAAAGGCGGCTCATAGATGAAAGTCCAAGGACCAAGGCCCGAAGGTTGTTTGGAAGCATTTATTTTCATCAAAATCATCACGTCAATTGGTTAGCCGAAGTTCGAGGTCCGAAAAGACGGGGTGGAAACGATGCTTAAAACGACAAATGGGAGATGACCCCCCGAAGGCGAAGCTCCGGAGATCGGAACCCGTGAGGTAATTCGCCGCCCCTTTGGAGTTTGAAGTTCATTTTAAATGTCGAGGCAATGAGAAGGGTTGGGCCTAGAGTTCAATCCCTCCTTTATCAGATTCATTAAAATTTGGCCTTCTTTATGCACAACTTAGTCGTGAAATAACAGAAAATGAGACTAGGGGCCGGATAGTGAACTTACTTTGTGATCTCGATGAAGAACGATGAAGTGGAGGCTTAGACGTGAGGGCGACGAAGGTAGGACATACACTGCACTTCTCTGTTGCTCTTGACATGTGAAAATGACATGTTGAGTCTAATATTTGGTGAACTCGATGTGAATCATTTGATCTAGCTTGCTTTTTTGTAGGTTTCATTAACTTTTTGTTGCAGATTTGCCAGTTTTTGGACGAAACCCCAAGTTTTACGAATTTCACCATATCTTCCAAAGGGCTACACATTTCTCTACAATATTTTCAAAGATGCTTAAAAATAATCTCAAAGGACTACAGTAAAATTTTTGAGGGTTTATCACCAATATTGTAGGAGTTATCAATATTTTATCTTGTTTCATAAAATTAACTTTTTGGACACAAAAAAGAGAATTTTTCTAACTTATTTATATTTTCTGAAATCTCTTGAAATTTTAATGGGGGTTTTTGTTTTATAGATTTGATTTTTAAGTTAAATAAGGTGCTAAATAATCCAATCTTTTTTTTGTGTATATTTTCACAAATCTGCATTTTTGGGTACAAAATAGGGAATTTTTTTGATTTCTTTACATTTTTGGAAATCTCTCAGAACATTAGTAGGGGTTCCTTCTTTGAGTTTTTATTTTTCAGATCAATAACATCTTCAAAAAATTGAATCTAATTCAGTTATGTTAAAAATATGTATCTGAAATTGAAATTTCCTGATGAACTTTTTTTTTATGGCTGCATTATAATATCATTTTTTTTTTAATTTTGTAAGTGATCATAAGAAGCTGTAGTAGCAACAATATCAGTCATACACAATAGAATGGAAAGTGAAAACTTCTGGGTGCACTCATTCTATTATTTTTATCTCTCATGTAATCAATCAATCTTGTTTGCAAAACACTTGAATTCGGGGCTTTAAAACAAACATATTGTTTGTATTCACACTTTGAAATTGGACTTAAAAAGAACCATTGTCTTTCATCACACATTTTGAATTTGGGTTAAAAATAACAAGTGTTTGAATTGTTTTACACATATTTAAATTTTTTAAAGGGAAATTAACAATTGCGAGTGTGATAAAAAACACCTCACTTGGTTCACTTTTGTCAAACCCTTCATAGGAGGCCTGCTAGGGGATTTCATCACCCCTAGGGACGACCTCAATCAAGGTGTGAATCAAAAGACATGCTTCTTTGAGATTTAAAATCTTGTCGCTCTTGGCTAAGCCCCAAAGAACTTTATACCTTTGGGAAGTGAAGGTGAAGGGTGGGTTACCCCTTTCTCCCGCCTGTGTGGTAGGATTTTTCTTTCAAATTATCGCTAGTCAACCTCATACATCCTAGCTTAAGACCTAATTGGCCATACCCACTTGACTATTTCTAGGACTTTTTGATGTGTCTTCTTCAAGTGCGTGCTTAATCATCACATTCATAATTTCAAATTCAAACTTGCTTATGTGTCTTGTGTGTGTGATTCATGTGTGTACATGTGTAATCATTTTTTTTCAAATTTCCATATCAAGCTATCAACACCAACACATAAACATATCATTCTAATCATCTTAATCATCTTGTTTCTAATCACATTCAAATCAATTTCATCCTAATAAATCCAACTTATCCAATCTAATCATTTCACATCATCATCACCCTAATCCTAGTCAAGCACTTGCTAAAATGGTCCTAATCCTTAACAATTCTAGTCACAAGCCCAAGGTCATACTTTGAGGAGCTCCTTCACCTAATCATGAAGATAAACCAAAACCATATATCCTCCAAGGTGGGTCAAACTTTTCTCCTAGTGATGATGAGAACTTTGTAGATCTTAGTGATGGTAAAAACTTTGTTGAAATATTAGGTCACCTAAATGATACTATTGACAAGGGAAATACCACCCTAAGTTTGGAATCATACACCATTCCATTTACTAGTCCTCCATCTCCGTCTAATAAAATGCCTATCTCAAATCACACTAGTCCTACACCAACACCACCATCCAACTTCTCAAGCTCTAATCCATCAACCAAAGAATCCTTTAACAGTTTTCTCCAAAGACTACTAGCATGAAATAGACCATCCCCATGTCAAGCACCCATTAATGAGCTTACCAACAAACCTTTGAATGTCATGTCTATTCTTCCAACTCCATCATGTGGTCCACAACCTATTGATTTTATATGTCTAAGTCAAATACCATCATGCCCTCATGTTGTTGATCATAAAGAGCATACCAAGCTTCTTCTAGAGTCTTCCACTTCCATTTCCACTCAAACCCAAGAGCTATTTCAAAAGCATTATCCTAAGCATGAAGAAACATTAACCTCTCATTCTAATCAAGATCTAGGCCCTTATAATGATCCCACTCACAACATACTTGGTCCTATTCATGATGAAGCTTCCCCCTATGATCTAGATCCTACCTATGATCAAGAAGGCCATGATGATCCTCTTATCCAACTTTATGCATTCCATGGTCAAGATCCTATCACTTCACCTATCCATGAGCAAAAAAACTCCATTGCTCCTATACACCCCCTACCTAGTCTTATCCATGATCGTACATTATCTACTTGTCATGATGAGACATATGCCTCCCAAGTAAATATAGAAGATCAAACCAATAGTGTGGATCTAAATGAACATAATCAAGATCCTAATGATCCTTCCACATACACTATCAACCCCATTTCAAATTCATCGACATGTCCTATTGGTATATCCATCTTTGTTCATGAATATTCCTCCTTAGAACAACAACCTTTATCCACATCACCTTCTTCATCTAATAATGAACTCAAGTCTAGTGTCCAAATCACACACCTAGTCTCATTGTCCATTGCATGCTTCAGTTAATGAACTATCAAGGTAAAGGTTTAGGCCTTCATGAACAAGGTTTTTTGGAGCCCATCCATGTCAAGGTCCCTCCACGCTCTTATGGCCTTGGATATACACCCCAAGGACACCAAACTAAAGGTTTTGGTACTTCCTCCATCCATCATAAGTCCTCTTTCAGCCATAAATCGTATCATATTCCTAAAACATATGTTTCCATCCCTCCTCCATCATCTTACAAATGTCAAAAGCATGTGTCCGTAAACCTTCCACCATTTCTTCCAAATCCTAATATCCCTACATATAATCTACCTCCACTACTCTCAACACCTAATATCCCCATTATCCAATTCCCTTATCCACCTATCCATAAATCCTCTAAAAATCCTAATCATGACCAATCAATGCACACATTGTCTAAACATGAAGCTTCCACTCATTTCACCATACCCATGGGATTCAAAAGAATTTTTTTTTATGCCTCTACCTATAAAGTAAAAAATCCTAAGGGTCCTCATGCCTTAGGACACAAAAGCAAAGAATCAAAGAAAAATCAATCCAAAAAGCAATATAAGCCCATACCTTCAAAAGAAAAGTCTAAAAACAAAATGGTTTGGATACCTAAGAAAAAGGAAAACAAGTCAAATGAGGTATCTACATCTCAAAAATCCCAACCATCCACTTCCACCTCATATTCCCACTCTATTAAAGAACCTCATATTCCATCCCACAAGAAAAATAAAAGCCATAAAAATACTAAGTCTATGTGGGTACCTAAAGCACTTCATCACCCATCTCCTAAGCAAACATCTCCATTACTTCCTACACCCCGTCCACATCAAAAGCTTCAACGTTTATCACAGTGTGTGCAACCATTGGTCATGGTTCCCTTCCATTTCACAACAATTCCACATACCTCCATTTCCTCACCCTTCACTCATTATCCTACATATCTCCCCCATCACATTCATATGGTCCATGCTTTTGGCTAAGCCTCTCATTCATCTCCCCTACACAATCCCTATTATAATCCACTATTTCCCTCTATAATCCACATCATAAACCATCATTTACCTACTCCATCTCCCTTTCATGTCATCCCTTACCAACATCTATGAGCATAATGACATTTGACATGGTCCATGTGATGACATCCATCTCCAGTGGGACTATCACCTTTCATGGAACTAGACACTTAAGTCCCTCCCATCCATATTCCCCTTCTCTTATTTATATAAAAAAAAAAAGGTCAAAAAAGAGTAAAGAGAAATCATTTCATCCAACAGTGAAAACCTGGTAAACAGGCACCTTGGATAAGTACCATGATGAAAACCTGGCAAACAGGTGTCATGTGTAGGTTAATCTTCAACGTCACTTACACTTGGGGGAACTTTGTCTCATCCACACTATCTATCCTATCATGTAACTTCTTATCATATCATTTCCATCCTACCTACCATTTTTAGCCATCATGTCCATATACTTATCATATTGAGTCCATTTATCCTCTCTTCATCTTTTTGATCTTGATAAAAATATGGGGCAAAATGTTGAAACATGTTTTGGATATCTCTTGACATACCTCATCCTTTCCAACCAATCATATCATTATCCTAATTTCATAAGATTTTTCATGAAAAATATTAAGTATTGTACCTAGAATAGGGCATATTATTCCTATGCGACATAGTCTTTAGAGATCACATCCTTGCTCTCTTATGATGCATACATCCATTCCATTCACTATGAACTATCCTTTGTATCGATCCATCTATCATGAGTCTTCTATCCATTATCCTATCACCCACCCTTTCGTCCATCAATCTCCTCTATCTCCTTGCACCTAAACTTGGTTCTCCCTTGTCATTGGTATCTATCATAAAGGCTACCCAAATTGTCATCCATTGACATCTCAAAACATTTCAAAAAAAAAAGTCCTGAAAAAATGCAAAATAAATGCAAAAAATCCCAAAAAATCAAAACATTTCAAAAATTCAAAAAAATTATCAAAATATCCCCAAAAATACAAAAAAATAGAAAAAGGGTCCTAAAAAAAGACAAAAAAATCAAATAGCCAACAAAAAGTCCAAGCAATAAAATCAAACCAAATCACTCCTTCCAATCAATTCAACACATCAATTCAACTTCTTCTAAATCACTTTTGATCAAATTATCTAATCACATCACTTCTTCTAATCAAATTCATTCTTCTAATCAATCATCACTTCTAATCAATATTATCATTATCATCAAATCTAATCATTTCTTCATCAATCCAATCAATCAAAATCATTCCAAGTAAATCATTCCTCAATTTAATTCATCAATCATCATCCAAATATTCAAATCAAGCATCTCAATCATTTTGAGCAATAATCCAAATGCAATTCAACTCTTAATCCATACCAACCAAGCTAATCAATCAAGTCAAATTATCCACCATATTTCTCGGTCTTGGATCCTAATCTTGTTGTAAACTCAACTAGTCAATCATCCTTGTGTTGATCTAGGGATATATCATTCCCCAATGACAACACTATCATCATCATAAATCAATCAATCAATCATCCTTGTGTCGTATCTAGGGATATATCGTTCTCACACTCACAACAACACTATCATCATCATCAATCAATCAATCAATTAACCTCGTGTTGATTTAGGGATATATCATTCCCCATAATGACAACACTATCATCATCATCGGTCAATCAATTAATCATTGGTTTACAACTTGACAGGGGCAATACCTTGTTTGTTTTTGTATCATTTGTGCATGCTTGCTTGCTTGTGTGTTTTATCATTTCAATTGGAATTTGCATCAAATTTGAATCACTCCTAGCTAATATTCATATCTTGTATCTAGACAAGGTTGTATTATGCTGGGGCATGAGACACATCGTCACCTTGGTCCTTATACCTTGGTGCATAATGTCTAGTGCTATATCAAACATATGATTGCTCACTTTGTTGCAGCATAACGTGTCATTTTTCTTTTTCATCTACTTCTTATCTTGTATCATTCATCTTATCCCTCCTTATCATTTCATTCATTTCGAGAGAATATCCGTGTTTATGCAACCCACCTATCCTCTCAAGGGGGCATCATCATCATTATCATATCCTATATCATCATCCCATTTCTTCATATCTTTTGCATCATCATATTCTTCTATCATCCCTTTCCTTCATTCATCATACTCCTCACTTCTTCAAGTGGTTGGGGCGTCATCATTTTTTCATCTATCCATACCTTAGCTTCTTTGAAATGATGTTACTCAACATAAATTTCACCATCTCGAACATCATCTCAAAGAGGGGCAAAATGTAGACACCCAAAATTTTCCATGTCACAACATTACCTATTCAATACATGACCTTGTAAAACATCTTGTAATATTTTACCCTAGGTCATTACATTATCCCACTTATCCCATTTATTCCACTTAATCACCTTCCCAATTAATTAAATAAATCTCATTTATTTAATTAATTCTCTCTTCACATGTCTCAAAATAATTCAAATTAAATATTTGAATTAATCCCTCACTTATTGTCACATTGCAACATGTGTCACATGACTACAACTCTTCACATGCATAAATAATTTAAATAATTTTATTATTTAAATTATGAGATTCCCACTGACATCCTATTTTTACCCCCATTCATTGTGCGTCATAAGCATCTTTTCTTCCACTTAATGTGCATCATAGACACTAAAATAAACTTTTAATCCTAGCCATACATATCACAAATTTTCCTTTTAGTCTTGACCATCGAATCAAATCAGCCTTCTCCTATAAATCAATCCTTTCATAGGACATTTGGGGCAATCTTCTTCTAGCATCCTTACTCTGCCAAAATTCTTCTCAATCTTCTCATCTATCTATCTATTTTCTTCTATTATCTTCATTTTATCTTTATGCTACGAAATGAGCAATCGACATATCAAATCATTCAATCCTTCAAAATCTTGCATTCTCATGCAGGTGGAGAAGAGCAATGGAGATAAATCACATCTAGCTTGGAGATCGGTTTGCTTTACTTTCTTGTTTTGATTTTCATGCTAGTTTGTGCTCTATTGTGCTTGTTAGGGTTTTCATATCTTGTTGTTTTAGTTTTATGTTTGATTTTCCCTAACTACAATATTTATATCCCTAAGTGAAATTAATGCCCTTAATAAATGAAACTATGGTGGTCGATGAGGTTGGTGTGATGGGATGGCCGCTCACATCACTATTTACTCTTTCAGGGTGACTCTCCATGCTTAGTCAGATTTTGCACCTACCGGAAGCAAAACTAAGAAAGAATCAGGACAGGAAGCCTCTTAAGGCAAGCGAGGTTTGGTTCGGAAGTAAGGAACGACAAAGGCAGGAAAAAAACCCACAAGCAAGGTCAGGTTCAGAATGGGAACAAGGTTCAACCCGGGCTCAAAATGAGGACCAAACTTAGAACCAACCAATGGTCCCAAGTTCATCCCCACTATCAAGCGAGTCATTAAGAAGATTCAAACACTCAAGAACAAGGTCCCCCAAGCACAAACAACATGACCAAAACAAATGAGAGGCAACACAAGAAATCAAAGGAAGACGAAGGCAGAATCGGGGCCAAAACCAGACCCTGATGAGAACACAACACAAAGGAGAAAGGCGGGGGCGGAGGTGGAACGAAAATGGAACCAAGAACATTGTGAAGGTTCCATGTTCAGTTTCATCCCGTACCTTGAACCTATGAAGCGAAGCAAATAGGGTCCCAGGAGGAACCCAAACGAAAGCAAAGGCAAAGCCAGACGGTGGCGGAATCGGAAATGAGAGTGGAAGAGGAACTAGAACCAAAACAAGTGTGAAACCCTCTACAAAGTTTTGATTTCAGCTCCCATCCTGAATCTGATTCTGGTGAGAACAAGGAAAAGGAAAACCAAAGAAGACATAAGGGAGGAAGCCAACCCAAAGGCTGAACGCAAGCAAAACAACAAATAAAAAGCGAAGACAAGATGTGGAACTGGAACTGGAATGGAAACAAAACCAGGAACCTTGTGAAGGTTCAAAGTTCGGTTTCATCCCGATTCTGCCTCCGACGAAAGGAAAGCAGACAAAGGAAAAGGAAGACCAAAGCGGGGTCAGGACTGGAACGAGAAAAGAACCATGAACTTTGTGAAGGTTCTAAGTTCAGTTTCATCCCGATTATGAACTTGGAAAATAAAAGAAATAAGGTCTTAGGAGGAAAAGAACAAATCCAAAGACCCAGGCAAAACACCAAGGACAAACAAAAGACAAGGGGAACCCACTCACTAATATGACATCCTAAAGACTCCCTAATGACTTGGGACTCAAAATAGGGGCACACAAAATGAGGCAATGATAAAATGAATCGACAAGGAAAAAGGAGAGGGTCCTCATTTCAAATGGGGCATGTGTGCTAAGGGCACAATAGTAATTACTTCAAGTACAAAGATAAGAGGTAAAGAAATTCACCTAAGTGCTGCTAGTGAAATTTGTTTAATTGCTCAAGTTGATGTAAGCCGGTTATGGCATAGGAGGCCGTGTCATGTGAATTTTGATAACATTATCAAAGTAAGATCCACACAAGTAGTCAAAGATCTACCTAAGTTAGTAAATCCTACTAACACCATATGCAAGGAATGTCAGATGGGAAAATAGACAAGAATTTAGTTTAAGAGAAAATAACATCATTCTAATGGAGTACTGGAGCTGGCACATACTAATATATGTGGTCCATCCAAAATCATAAGTCTACAAGGAGAAAGGTACTTTATGTTGCTTATTGATGATTACTCTAGAATGATATGGGTTGCTTTCTTGAGAGAAAAACATGAAGCACTAGAAAAGTTCAAATGTTTCAAAGCCATGGTAGAAAATGAGACAGGGTTGAAGATTAAATGCTTAAGATTAGACAGAGGTGGTGAATTCACTTCTTGAGAGTTCAATTCATTTTGTGAAGAGCATGGAATCAAAAGATAGTTATCTTCTCCCCAGACTCCTCAACAGAACGAAGTTGTTGAGAGAAAGAACAAAATAATTCTAGATGCTGCTAGAACTATGATGTTGGAAGGTAATATTCCTCATACCTACTAGAGAGAAGTTGTAAGCACTGTTGTATATACTAATGACAATGGTAATTCTAGTAAGACTCCTTTTGAGCTACGGTTTGGTCATAAGCCTACTGTAAATATTTCAAAATATTTGGAAGTAGATGCTATATCAAAAGAGATGAAGACATAGGAAAGTTTGATGCTAGGAGTGATGAAGGAATCTTTTTGTGTTACTCTACTAAGAGAAAAGCCTACTCGTGCTACAATAGAAGATTGAAGAAAATGGTAGAAAGTGCAAATATCAGAGTTGATGAGGATACTGATAGATCATCTAGATATTGTGGATATGATTAAGATGATCAACATGATAAAACTGAGAAAGGAAAGACTACTCAGACAAAGAATTGATTTCAAATTGTTTCGGTGAATCAAGAGAATCATGAAGGAGAACCTAGTAGAAGTGCAGAAAAAAGAACAAAAGAACCAAAAGTTAGAGAGAATCCCAAAGTCCTAAGGTATGTAAAGCTAAATCATTATGAAAGTTAGATTATAGGAGACAAGAACAAAGGTGTGCAAACTAGAAGAAGAATTGTAGAAGAGTATTGTCTGATTTCCAAGACTGACCCTAGCAATAACAATGAAGCATGTAAAAATGAATATTGGATGGAAGCAATGAAGGAAGAATTGATGTAGATAGAGAAAAATGATACATGGATTCTTGTTCCCAGACCTCAGGATAAAAATGTGATTGGAACCAAATGGGTCTTTCGGAATAAGCTAAATGAACAAGGTGAAGTGGTCAGAAATAAAGCAAGACTGGTATGTAAAGGGTACTCACAGATGGAAGGTATTGATTTTGAAGAAACTATTGGGTACAGGTGCCTTGACTTCTAGCTTGAACCTCTATAAAAGACTTGGCGTTGTGCAACTTTTTTTGGAATTTACCTCTCTACCACCGGATACTCTTCATAGAGGTTTGATATGGTGATTTACTACCTTATTGTGGGCCTCTATTGGTCTATCCACGGTTGGGCGGTGTTACCACCATACCGTGGGGTCTATGTCCTGAGCTAGCAGTAGTGCAGTTGACTAGGCAATCAGTTTAATGTTTACCTCCCTACCGTGAAGGGTGCTCGAAGGTGGCATGGTGAACAGCGACAGTCAGCGAAGAAAGCTTACTACCATACCATGATGGCCTTATGGCCATGTTGTGGTGGCATGGTAAGCTTTGGCGGTGAGAAGAGTTGCTTATGTCCTTACTATAGAGGTCTTGCAGATAGGGCGAGGTAGAACGGCGCGTTCGATGACCGGATCTAGCGGTTACCTCCATACTATGGAAGGCTTTACTCAGTCTCACGGTTGGGCGGTGGCACTGCCATACCACGGAGGGTTGGTGTAAACTCTATGGTGGTTGTGGTAAGGTGGTAGATGAATAATCAAGTGCCTTCTTCCATACCATGGTAGTTTCTTTCATCTTCCACGATGGTGCAGTATGTCTAATACCATACCGTGGAGGCTAAGTAGTAGTTGGGCGATACCACAGTGACACTGCCGTACCGTGGTGGTCTCTTTGGCCTGACGCGGTGGTGTAGTAAGAGGTGTTCAGTGTTTTTTGACAAGTTTAACTTGATTGGAAGTGGTGAACAAATAATAAGGTGACACATGGTGAGTTATCAATGACTGATTGGCCGAAGTCTGGAGTGGTGAAAGCATTAACTGCAAAACTCAGATTCGGCGGTTGACAAAATCATTTTTTGGCAAAGAGAATTAATGCCTAAGCGGCCCGATATGTGATTGCAGGGCGACTTGGTCAGAAGCGATCGGATTCATCTGTCAGAAGGAAGGTGCATAATAAAGGCACCTGATTGGTTGGTTGGTAGAATAATGCGTAAGACTTATAACAATCAAATATATAAGTCACTAAGGTGACGGTGAAAAATAGAGCATTCATTGTATGCTGAAAAGCATTGTAACTAGGAGAGTAGTCAAACAAAAAGATGGTCTATTGTTGTGAGCTAATATCAGAGAGAGAGAAGTTGATTAACTTTGTATGTAAGTTTTTACTATAATACAAAGTGATTGCTCTTGGTCTGGTGGATTTTTTCCCATAAGGGTTTTCCCACGTAATTTTGGTGTTATCTTTGTGTGTATGTTTTATTTCTTGTTACTCTTGTTATCTTATA
>CM021100.1:30949604-30992723 GCA_007115665.2 Sequoiadendron giganteum | reverse complement strand
AAATGAGGAGAAATGATGACAAAATAAAATTCAAGGTATCACCTACATCTTTATGACTTGATCTATTCAAAGTGTGTTTTCATGTACCTTGGTACAAATATAAATAGGAAATGAAATTTTCAAATGAAACAATTTGTTATATTTTAATTCTTTAGGAACTTTTCCTACCTTTTGTAGGATAAGAACCTTCAAACTAGGAAACAATGTCTTTATTATATTTAGAATTCAGAGCTTTACCTTATCGGTGAGATTGAAAAAAGGGAAGTGAGAGGGTAAAACAAATAGAGGTGAGGTTGGAGAATATACATTGGCTAGCCTTCTTGATCAGTAGTGTCTTAAGGAATTTTGATGCTTCATTTGAAATTTTATAATCAATTCTTGAACCTTAATGTAGTCATTGTTGAGCTTATGAATCCTTCAATTCTAACATTTTTTCTAGATGGTGAGAAGAGAAAGCATGATTAAAAAAAAATATCATTGGAGATCATGTAGAGCTATATACCAATGATATGTTGGTGAGAAAATTTATTATAACTGATATAAAATAAATGCACTTTTCCATAACATTCTAGTTAGATCAAGTTATTTTAGAGTGAATATTATTGAGGCCATTATTTCATGTAGTAGCTTGTGTTATGATTGCCCATCTATATTTTTTTTGTTTGAATTAGAGTATCCAAGTGGTGATTTAAACTTTGGACCTTTCATATATGTAATTAAGTGTGTTTATTTATCAAATTAATAATGTATTATTTATCTTTGAGTTATGTATTATACCCTTCATGTGTGTGGTGTGCATTTAATTCTACGGGATTAACGTCTCCATGATATTATTGTTGGAAAAAAATGGATAGACAACTGAGAGGGGGGGTGAATCAGTTGTTACATAATTTTAAACTTGTTTAACCTTTATCAACCTTTAATCTCATATCTGATAATTAACAATGAAACCATGAATTAACAACACATCAGAAACACACAACATAAAGATTTTTACATGGAAACCCTATTAGGGGAAAAACCACAATGGAGGTTAATCCACAATTATACCCTATTAAAAGTATAATTGAAATGAATAAGGAATGCACATGCATTCAGGAACACTACCTAGAGCTCATTGCTCATAAGGGAAGGCTCACTTCCTTACGTAAAACAATCAGACTAAATCCATTTGATGAGGTTGAAATGAGAAATTAGCTTCTTAAAAAGCTTGATGACAGTTTTGATTAGGCATAGAAACACTTCTTCACACTTCACTCAAAATCCTTCACACAGTGCTCTACTCTATAATCGAATGATCTGATCTTTATTCACACATATTTCACACAAGCTTCGCATAAATTCTCACCAAATGAAAAAAAAAATCGCTCTTATATATCTACTTCATGAAATTACATCAACAATTTTGTCAGCCAAAAATAATAGATGAACACAAACTGTCGACCCAATTCATGCACAAATCTCAATGTGTACCAACCTAAGTTGGTCACAACATAATGAATATCTAAATCAACATACTTGAACATGCCAAGCATTCAAAAATTAATCCACAAGGATCCGCAACACGCTACAACCACCATGTCGGCCAAGAACATGAAAATTAGAACACATAAAGGGAAAATCTTCGATCATGAACACACCGATCAACGCGGATGTACTACAATGATAGAGCATGATCTAGAACCATCATTCAACATCAAAGGAGCATACACAACAACTCAATTTACTAGAATTACATTCTCTTCTTCTAGAAACACTTGTTACAGTAATAGAATAACTGTAGGAACTCAAAAACTCACAAGTTTCTCCAATCTTGATGCGCACCTCCGAAAATTTTGAAGGATATACTAGATAGGATAAGAAATAAACCCTTTAATGTGCAACTTCTAAATACCAACTTACATAACTTTCCACCAATCTGATCTTTACAACTTCACAGACTGCCTACAACATATTTATTATAATTTTCTCAATATCCTTAACATATACAGCCTTGAAGGCATCAATGTTAATAGTGTTGACATCAATGAAAATCACATATCAGCAACACAACCACAACATCCAACAATCTCCCCCTTTTGCATTGATGGAAACACATGATGTGAAAAATACCATCAACACAACTAGCTCTTCTCCAATAGTCTCTTCCTTCTCATACTGTTCTTCTCCCCCTTACATTATTCTTCTCCCCTTTTCTTCCTAAAAGTTTTTTCACATTATTCTTCTCCCCCTTTGACATAAATGGAAAAGGTATACAAGCTCTGAACCACATATCTGAAACATTTGACTACTCCCCTTGAGTAGCATTCACCATAACATCAATCCAGAACAAGATCTGACTGTAAGTGCACAAATTGATACAAAGAATTGCATCTTAATTTATATTAGGAGGGTAAATCACCCCTAACTTGCCTCTGAGATACTCAAAAGTATCCTTAGGCAATTTCTTAGTGAAGATATCTATAATTTGTTCCTTAGTGGGCACATATTCTAATTTTACCTCTTTATCACTCACTTTGTCTCTCAAAAAGTGATACTTCATAGATATATGTTTTGTCTTTGAATGTAGCACCAAATTATTAGAAATGTTTATGGAACTTGAATTGTCAAAAAATATAGCAATAGGCTCATCATACTCAATTTTTATATCTCTCAACATCTACTTCATCCATATTACTTGAGTACAATTTTTTGTAGAAGCAATATATTATGTCTCAGCAGTAGATAAGGAAATGGAATCATTATTTTTACTTAGCCAAGACACTAGCTTCTTCCCCAAGAAGAATGCACCACCACTTGTAATTTTCCTATCATCCACATCTCCTTTCCAATTTGCATATGTAAAGGCATTCAAAGTAAGATCATCATTCTTAGGATACCATAGCCCAAAATCAATTGTTCCTTTCAAGTATCTAAAAATTCTCTATATTGCAGTTACATGTGATTCCTTCGAATCAACTTGATATCTAGCAACCATGCATACAACATTCATGGTGGTTGGTCTAGTCTGATTCAAATAGATAAATCCACCAATAATTGACATGTACCTTGTTTGATTAGCCTTAGGAGAATCGTCATTATGTGTTAACTTGCATCTAGTTACCATGGTATACCTACAGTCTTTGAGTCTTCCATGCCAAAAAAAATCAGTAACTTTCTTACATATTTGGATTGAGATATAAATATTCCATCATCTAACTAAGTTATTTTCAATCCTAAAAAGAATTTCAGCTCTCCAATCATTGACATCTCAAACTCACTTTTCATTTCATCAACAAACTTCATGCATAAGTCATCATCACCTTCAAAAATAATTTCATCAACAAAGACTTCAATAATCAATTCTTTATCCTTATCCACCTTGGAATACAGATTGTTGTCGGTAGTACCTTTATTGAATCCAAGATTCAACAAGTATTTATCCAATCTAGCATACCAGTATCTAGGGGCTTTCTTGTGTCCATACAGTGCTTTCTTCAATTGGAAAACCATGTCTTTTTCATCAGTCAGTTGAAATCCATCTAGTTACTCAACATAAACTTATTCTTCTAATTCACCATTCAAAAATGTTGAATTCACATCCATTTGATAGACTTTGTAATTATTGAAAGCAGCATAAGCGAGAAACAAGCTTACAACTTTAATTCTAGCAACAGAGGAAAAGCTTTCTGAAAGAAAAATAGATGGTGCAAAAACATTTTCCTAATGCTAAAACCATAGAGGAGAAGTGCAAAGACCAGTTTTAAGACTTCTAAAAACAACTAAGATGAACAAAATACAAGATAATTAGAGTAAAAAGAAATAAAACATACACACAAAGATAACACCAAAATTACGTGGGAAAACCCTTATGGGAAAAAAACCCACCAAACCAAGAGAAATCACTTTGTATTACAATAAAAACTTACATACAAAGTTAATAGACTTCTCTCTCTCTGATATTAGCTCACAACAGCAAACCATCTTTTTGTTTGACTATTCTCCTAGTTACAATGCTTTTCAGCATACAATGAATGCTCTATTTTTCACCGTCACCTTAGTGACTTATATATTCGACTGTTATAAGTCTTACTCATTATTCTACCAACCAACCAATTGGGTGCCTTTATTATTCACCTTCCTTCTGATAGACGAATCCGATCACTTCTGACCAAGTTTCCCTGCAATCACACATCGGGCCACCCAGGCATTAATTCTCTTTGCCTAAAATGGATTATGTCAACCGCCGAATCTGAGTCTTGCAGTTAATGCTTTCACCGCTCCATACTTCAGCCAATTAGTCATTGATAACTCACCACATGTCACCTTCTTATTTGTTCACCACTTCTAGTCAAGTCAACCCGTCAAAAATACACCAAAAAACCTCTTACCATGCCACAACGTCAGGCCAAAGAGACCATCGCAGTATGGCAGTGTCACCATGGTACCACCCAGCTACTACTCAGCCTCCGCAGTATGGCAGTAGAAATACTGCACCACTGCAGTAGATGAAAGGAACCACTGTGGTATGGTGGTAGGTACTTGATTACCCATCTGCTACCTTACCACAGCCACCACAAAGTTTAGACCAACCCTCTGCGGTATGGTAGTGCCACTGCCCAATCATGAGATTGAGCAAAGCCTCTCGCGGTATGGAGGTAACCACCAAAGTTGGTTGTCAAACACACCATGCTACCTTGCCCTATCTGGAAGACCTCCGCAGTAAGGAGGTAAGAAACTCTTCTAATCACTAAAGCTTACCATGCCACCGTGACATGGCCAAAAGGCCATCACAATATGGTGGTAAGATTTCTTCGCTGACTATCGCCATTCACCACGGCCACCGTGCCACCTTCAAGCACCCTTCATGGTAGGGAGGTAAACATCAAACCGACTGCCCAGTCAACCATGCTACCGCTAGCTCTAGACAGAGACCCCCATTATGATGGTAACACCGCCCAACCGCAGATAGACCAACAAAGGCCTACGATAAAGCGGTAAACCGCCATACCACACCTCTATGAAGAGTATCCAATGATAGAGAGGTAAAGTCTAGAAAAATTTGCACAATGCCAAGTCTTTTACAGAGGTTCAAGCTAGAAGTTGAGGCACCTATACCCAACAAGCTCCCACTTGACAAATACTTCCTGGCTTCCTCTAGACTTTGAATTTACTGATGATCATAGGCCCCAAGGCCCATTGAATCTGTGCACCATCTAAACTTTTCTATGCTCACTAGATTTGTTAATGCATCTGCAACATTCTTCAAAGTGTCAAACTTTTATAAACAGACCTTTCCATCTTCCACCATATCCCTCATGAAGTGATACTACACATCAATGTGCTTTTTCATGGCATGGAAAGTAGGGTTCTTTGCCAAAAAAATGGCACTTTGACCATCATAATAAATTATAATCTTCCCTGCATTAAAACCAATATCAGAACACAAATGACTTAGCCAAATAGCTTCTTTGCAAGCATGTGTTGTTGTCATGTATTTTTCCTCTATTGTGGACAAAGCGACTACAACCTGTCGCTTGCTCATCCAATTGATTGCACCACCATTCAACATGAAAGTATATCCACTGGTGGATCTCTTGTTGTCAATGTCCTCCGCCCAATCAAAATCTACATATCCACGAATGTTGATTGTTCTTTGTGATGCAACCGAACTGCCATGGTAACACAACATATTCTGAAGTACCCTTTAAATATCTAAACACTCTCTTCACAACATCCCAATGTGTCCTTCCTGGATTTTCCATAAAATGGCTAAGATCTCCCACTGCTTGGGCAATGTATGGCCTTGTACAGACTATTACATACATTATACTACCAACAAAATTTGGATAAGGCACCATGGTCATGTCCTCCATCTCAATAGTAGAATTTGGACAGTCTTTAACAGATAGCTTCATTCCCTGCAAAACTGGAACAACTAGCTGCTTGCAATAATTCATACCAAATCTCTCCAGAACAGTGTTAACATACTTACTCTAGCTTACCCAGAGCTTTCTACTTGTTCTGTCCTTGGTTATTTCCATTCCTAGAATATACCTTGTTGCACCTAGATCTTTCATTTCGAACTTTGCAAACAACTGAGATTTAAGATCAAAAATCATAGACTTACTATTTCCTATGAACAACATATCATCCACATACAGGGTAATAATAAGCACACGATCATTTTCAGATTTATAATACACACAATGATCATATTTTGATCTCACAAATTCTATAGATAACACAACAGTGTCAAATTTTTGGTACCACATTCTAGGAGACTGCTTCAAACCATACATAGATTTCTTTAATTCTCAAACCAGACTCTCTTTAAATTTTTCAACAAAGTGCTCAAGGTGAGACATGTAAATTTCTTCTTCCAGCTCTCCATGGAGAAATGTTGTCTTCACATCCATCTGCTCGATCTCTAAGTCATATGCTACTGCTAGTGACAAAAGAAATCTAATAGATGTTAGATTTTCTATTGGGGGAAATATTTCTCCATAATCAATTCCCTCTATCTGGGAAAACCCCTTTGCAACCAACCTCATTTTATACTTTTCAACAGTACCATCTAGACTAGTCTTCTTCTTAAATACCCATTTATAGCCAATAGGCTTTCACCCTTCAGGCAAAGGTACCAAATCCCAGGTTTCATTCTTCTTCAATGATTTTGTTAGAACCCAAATTTTCATTGAATATCCATGGTATTTTACCCACTTGAACCCATATTTTTCACTATTTTTTTATTGAAAAATCATTTTACCACCTTTCATAATGCTAAAATATCTTATACCGCTGCCTTATCATCCATCCTTCTTGGTCGATACCGTTCACCACTTTACAGCAGCCTTTTGCAAAGTGGCTCGAGGTATCACGATTAAGTGCAGTCATGTAACCATTACTGCCACACCATGCATGGTCAAACCACAGAGTGCGGTAGCGTGGTGGGTGGTGAGTTAACGGTGAGGAATAGTTAGACTGCCATACCGTGGAGGTTCAAAACATAGTCGGTGATTGAGCAGAAGGAGATGGATAGTGGGAGAAGTGGCGTGGATGGTTACCGCTACACCGTGGATAGTGAAAATGTAGACCGCAGTAGCACGGTGGACAGAGGTAAGAAGTGAAGTGGCAGTCAGTAAGGGGTTACCGTAGTACCGCTAGTGGTCAAAGCCGAGACTGTGATGGTGCGATAGATAGGGATAGTGACAATAAAATTTAGTCACCGCGGAACTATAGGGTGAGGGAACATAGACCGCGGTGACCATGATGAATAGTTAGCAAGGGCCAAAGCGGAAGATAGAAGACCCACCGTGATACCACTGGCAATCAAGTCAGTGACCATGGTGATGTGGTAGACAATGAGCATGATAGAAGATGTTGTGTACCACAAAATCGCCGCTAGTTAAGACATGGACTATAGTAGAGTGGTGGAAGGGATGCGGACTGTGATAGAAAAGTCATCATACCACAGGAGGATGTGAATTTGACCGCGACAGAGCGGATAAAGTATAAAGTGAAATAAAAAGGTGGACTATAGTTTAAAATATTTAATTTGCTGATAAGGCAACTTAATTAAATATTTTAATTTATGTCAATGGATACAAACAGTTGTAATAGGAAAATGAAGGGTCACGACCCTTGGAATATACTATATAAATGTATTGAAAAATTAGTTAAATGGGGGGAGGACAGTAGTTAGAATAATTAGATTTATGCAGAAAATGAGAACTGGGAAAGGGGAAATAATGTATAGACTTTCTTGAAGCAAGTCAATGGAGAAAATATTTTAACTGGTGAATTCTTTTTGGTGTTCAGTTGTTGTGATGTAATAATCCATATTTTGTATTCGGTTGTCTCCAAATTGAGGTCCTTTATCATTTAAATAAGTATATCAAGTATATTTCTGATTTTGTCAAAATATATTCCATTTTGTGTGATTTAATTAACTAGTGTCTGCAAGTCAAAATTAAATTATTTTAAATAAGTCATAGTGATTTAAGGATTTCTTTTGGATAGTTAAAGAAGAACCAGGTGAAGAAATATTCTAGCACAGTTTATGCAAGTCATAAATTTAGTGAAGTTCTATGCCAGTCATAGAATTTTTAAAGTGCCTAATAAATAGAGTTAAGCCAAAGAGGGAAACACATACAGTTTTTTGATTTTTCACTCCATTGCCCATGTGGATAGAAGGCATTGATCTATCACAACCTAGATGATAAAATTCATAATAAACAACATATTTAGATTCTTTCTTTTATGCAGTAGGAGTAGTAGTTATCATTTTCTCTATTCTCTTCCAATTGCCATTATGAATAGATTGATTGAGCAAGAAATATATTTCAAATCTGCAACATACACATAGGTGCACCCACCTAGGTTTAGCAGAGTCTGAAGAGCAGAAGGTTCAATTATGTTAATTGGCCTTGTACATTGGCCAAAAATGTTGTGAGAGCTTGGCAACCTCTCGTGGTTCAAACCTACATTTTTCAGACCCAACAGTTTGGCAACTCTGTTGGGGAATGTTAAACTAGACCTAAGCCTTCATAATAGAGTCAATATTTTGTAGAGGACTCTGCTGGGAACAATAAATTACAGAATTTTCTCACTTTTGGAGAAAGTGAGTGGCGACTCTAAATGAAAAAATGCATTGAAACTGATAAAGTAAAATATACATTAGAAATTAATCATCCTAGAGTTCAAGCTATCACAATTTCTCACAACATGTAAGGAAGAAGGTCTTTGTACAAAGATGGTGATTGTCCTAATGACAAAAGTAAAGGGACTTAAAAGAATGATAAAGGTAAAAAGGTGTCTGATGATATGGGCCCAACAAATAAAAACAAAACATCAAAAGCACCATTAGAGACACATAATTCATATGGTACACTAGAAAATGAAAACAACCCCCTTGGAGAACCTCATACTTCTGAGGAATAGATGAATCCCTTCTATTGACTAGACCCTGAGAAAGTTAAGGAGTTCATGGCTGAATGTGATGCTAAAATGGAAAAGAGACAACATGAATATGATCAAAAAATGGCATTTCTTGAAGAGAATCAGGATGGAATTGGCTATGAAGTGACCTCTGAGGAGAACTATGAACATATGGCACAAGATGAAATAAATACAAGACTGGAACATGAGAGACAAGAAGTGGACAGAGCAAGAATTGAATATGAGTAGAGGCTCCAAGTAATTAGAGAACTTGAAGAGTTGAAATTGAGGAAATATCATATCAATACTCAAATGGCTAATTTGCATAATTATCTCCCACCTCATAGGTAGGGGAACAATAATGCAGGCCCATCGAATTTCTCACAGGCTCAAAAAAATCAACCAAGGAATCAATATAGACCCACAAATGCTCCACCACAACATCAAGGTGCTTAGCCACATCCTTATCAGTAGCATGTGCCCCCACAAATGTCTCATAATAATCCATTGTCCAGCATCAAAATTACCAAAATCCACCTCCTCCACAATACACAACCATGATCAAGCATTTTGATTTGGCTGGATTTCAAATATGTCCCTATCCTATGGACAACATTTGGAGAAGCCTGGTCCTAAAGTTCATAGGAAGTAGTGCAATTACAACTGAAGAACATTTAAGGAGCTTTAATTCTTTTATGCAAGATTTGGATATGCAATATGAAGATGTGTAGATGAGGTTGTTTATGATGTCACTAATTGAAGATTCCAAAGATTGGTTTAATTTTTTTCCAACAATCTCTATTGATTCTATTCATGTGTTTTATGAACATTTTCTTGAGCAGTATGGGAATCGATATGCACCAAAGTTTTATTTGCATGAATTGGTGACTATTTAGAAACATCAAAATGAGTCGGCTTATGACTTCAACCAAAGGTTTTCAAAGTTGCATAATAAGATACCTTCTAGATCCAAATTAGTTGATCCTATTGCATTGAGTATCTATTTAAAATCTTTTGATCCTAAGACTAGATATGAGCTTAGGAATAGGTGTCCTAGGAATCTATCTAAAGCTCAAAGGATAGAACTCACTATTGAAAATAATAGGAAGGCTACAAGGATGATTACTAAGAGGGATAACCCAAGGGTTCCCCAATATGATCCTCCAAATAAATAGGAAAATGCATATAGAAATGAAAGGCCAAGACTACATGACATTCCATATAATACAAATTGGAGAGATGGAAAACTAGTGATGGATAGGCCCAAAAATAAAGAGACACCTAATCCTTTAAAGAAGAGAGGGGCATACATGGTTGACAATAGTCCTTGGTGTTCTATTTGTGACTTGCCACATTCTTCAGAGCATTGTATTGTAGCTCAGTCAATGTCAGGAAAAGACATATCAGAAAATGATAATGAAAAAGACCATAATATCTATTTGACTTCCCACATTATTCCCTCTGCTAAGCAGGGGTATTCATCTTCAGAAGAAGGAGGATATGAATATGATGTTGATCACCAGAAATACAATGTTCACATGGTAGAACAACAAAAAATTCTGACTATGAAAAAAGTGAAGATGAACAAGGTCCTTCTACTACATAATATCAGACTAATAGGGGAAATGTGAGGAGACCAACTAAGGAAGAAATAAAAATATTGACTATTGCAGTAGTTGAACAGGCCAAAAGCAAGTATTGGTTGAGAAATACAATAGTGAATGAGAATGAAGGTGTTCCAAGAGGAATATTCTTGAAAAATAAGATGTCCCATGAAATATCAAAAAAGAACAATGATGAGCACTCTGATAAAAAAGAACAGAAGTATGTCCCCAAAGAAGAAAATAAAGAATTTCCCATGGACAAACAAAAAATAGATCAGAAATTCAAAAGGGAGAAGGAGGAGAACAAAGGAGAATCAACAGAACAAAAGAAGGTGATTAGAGCTGAAAGTGCATCTTTTGATCTCATGCAAGCTTTATCCCAGGTAAAAATGTCTATCCCATTACTTGAAATGATGAAAATTAAAGAGTATAAGGGAAGTGTTATTCAATTAGTATCTAGTGGGAGGAATCAAAATATAAAATTTGAACAAAAGGAGAATCTTGGAATTGTTGATAAGAAAGGAAAGATAAAAGTTTCAAAAGTTTGCCTAAATGCTACATTGATGAATACACCACAAGTTGATCCATTTTTTACTACCTTACTCATAAATGGTAAATTGGTAAGAAATTGAATGATAGATTCAGGTGCTTCTATGAATATTATGCCAGTAGGGGTGATGAAATAACTTAGTATGCAGATAGATATTGAGGGTGGTAAATGTTATGCCATGGATAGTAGGCTTGTCCCAGTCGTGGGGGTTATGAAAGATGTAGAAGTGAAATTAGCAACCTACCCACAAGAAACCTATAATATTGATATAACTATGATTGACACACCTCCTCGGTTTGGAATGCTTTTGTCAAGACAATGGACTGCAGCAGTTGGTGGTAATGTGCAGTTTGATTTATCATATGCCATGATATCAGTTAATGGTGAGGAAGTCAAGTTGTATAGAGAACCAAGGATGAATCAAATTGTTGAATACGTTCCTTAGGAACAACTCAATTGATTTTGTGATGTGGATTTAGGGAATTTCATAATAGAGTTGTCTCATCCTGAATTAGTGACTACTGACCCAATTGATAAACATGTCTCTAAAAATCAGCAGGGTGTATGGAAAATGTATTTTGATGGGGCATGCAGCCAAGAAGGCAATGGAGCTGGAGTAGTTTTCATATCACCTGAAGGTACAACATTTAAATATTTATTTTTTATGGCTTTTAAATGTATAAACAATATGGCAAAGTATCAAGCCTTGTTGATTGGTTTGAATATGGCCATCAAGCACAAGATTAAATTGTTGACTATCTTGGGGGATTCTGAGCTAGTTGTGTCACAAGTCAAATCAAAATATGCTCCAAAGAATAAGAGGCTAAAACAATATAGAAATGCTATGTGGGATACAGTGGAACTATTTGATGCATTTTCAATTGATTGGATAGATAGATCTAAAAATTTGATGGTTGACTTTTTGGCTAGTGTAGCCTTAAAGAGGGATGATATCACTTTGGTAGGGATGTCCCAAGTTGAATTCAAAACAAGGCCTGTTGTCCCTGACAACATTTATAGCTGGAAGGTTTTTAATGATGATACTAACCTTTTGAAGTTTCTTCATTGTATAGACCAATATGAAGCGCAGGAGATTGATTTCAATGCTTTTGTGGAAGAAGTGGATGGGAAATAGGCTGTATTTGGGAAGGAATTTTTGTAGCTAAAAACCAAAAAGCTTCCTAAAGGGCTTGTAGCATTGGAAACAGTGTATGATGGGAATGATCATTCTCTCATGAAGTAGACCCCTGTTAAGAAAGAAGATATTGAAGAAATAAATTTGGGAACTGAATTAGCACCAAAAAGGGTTTATATTGGAAAGAAAATAAGCCCAACCATTAGGAGAATGTTGATTGCATTGCTAAGAAAGTACAAGCATGTGTTTGCTTGGTCTTATGAGGATCTGAAGGCATATAGAGAAGATCTTTTTCAGCATGAAATCTCACTTAAGCCAGACACAAAACCATTTAGACAAAGACAAAGGCCTATTAACCCAATTCTGGAACCTAAGATACAAGAGGAGCTAGTGAAACTCAGGGATGGAGGTATTATTAAACCCATTAGACATTCAACATGGGTCTCAAATTTGGTTCCAGTCAGGAAAAAAAATGGGGACATAAGATTGTGTGTGGATTTCAGAAATCTGAATGTGGCTTCCCTAAAAGATAATTATCCTCTCCCAAACATGGAGGCAATATTCCACAAAGTAACAAGATGTGAGTTGTTGTCAATGATGGATGGATTTTCTAGATATAATCAGGTCAAAGTCAAAGAATCTGAGCAATAAAAGACAACATTCACTACACCATGGGGAACGTATGTTTATGTAAAAATGCCATTTGGTCTCACAAATGTAGGAGCAACCTTTCAGAGGGCTATGGATTTGGCATTTGTAGATTTAATTAATGATATAATGGTGGTGTATCCAGATGATCTCATTGCTTATTCCAAAAGGGTAGAAGATCATGTGGGGCACTTGGAGAAGATATTCATCAAAGCCCTGGAATGTGGTATTAGTCTTAATCCTAAAAAATGTCATTTTGTTGTTACAGAGGGTAAAATTTTGGGACATATTGTATCAAAGGATGGGATTACAATAGACCCTGGGAGAGTAGATGCCATAGATAAAATTCCAATTCCTAAAACTATCAAATCAATCCAATCATTTTTTGGTCAGATTAACTTTGTTAGGAGATTTGTGTCCAATTTTGCTGAGATTTTTTAAACCTATATCTAAGATGTTGAAAAAAGGAGAAAGATTAGACTGGATTGCTGAAGCTATGTATGCCTTCATGTCTATAAAAATAGCTACCAAAGAAGCCCCCATCCTAAAATCCCCTAATTTTACTAAGCCATTTCAGATATTTTCTTTTGCTTCATTTCACACCATAGCGGTTGTTATGTTACAAAAGAATGATGAAGGTCATGAGCAGCCTATGTCTTTTTTAAGAAAATCTTTGCAAGGGTCATAACTGAAGTATGAAATTATGGAGAAACAAGCTTATGCATTGGTCAAGGCAGCTAAAGCTTTTAGACCTTATCTTGTTGGAGCTAAGATAATTTTTTGTCCCATATGCAACTATGAAAGATATTCTGGTACAGATAGAGGTGATAGGGAAAAGATGCAGATGGATTAATAAAATCCAAGAATTCAATATGGAGGTTTAGATTACCAAGTTGGTAAGAGGACAAGGTTTGGCCAAGCTGATGGTAGAAACAAATATTGAAGCAAACCAAATTTGCAATGTGGAAGATAAGGAAGAGGTTGTTGCAAGTATTGAGCATACTCCATGGTAAAGAGATGTGACGTATTATCTCAAATAAATGAAGTGCCCTAAAGGGTTGAATGATAATCAAAGGAGAACTATGAAGTTGCAGGCTTCTAAGTATTATTTTGTAGAAGGGTACTTGTTCTAGAAGAATAGGGATGGTATATTGTTGTTATGTATAGATGAGTCCCAAGCAGAACATGTCTCGAGTGAAATGCATGAAGGGGTGTGTGGAACTGGAGGCCATTATTCTGCTAAGACCATTGCACACAAAATTCTTAGGGCTGGTTATTATTAGCCTAAGATTTTCAATGATTCTTTTGCACATGTGAGGAAATGTGAGGCTTGTCAAAAAAATTTAGGGAAGTTGAAGTATCAAGGAGCATTGCCACTTAGACCCTTGCGGGTAGAAGCCCCTTTTCACCAATGGGGAGTTGATTTCATTGGAGAAATACAGGAAAGATCAAGTGGACGACACAGATGGATATTAGTGGCCACAAATTATTTTACTAAGTGGGTGGAGGCTATCCCAACTAAGCAAGTGACAAGCAAGGTGGTGGTGAACTTTTTGATCAAAAACATTTAACCAGATTCAGCACCCTAGTCAGATTAATCATAGATAATGGAATATGTTTTAGATCTAATGAGTTTAGATATTTTTGCAAAACATATGGCATTAATGTTTCTTATTTTGCCCCATATCATCCACAAGACAATGGTTAGGTAGAATCAAGTAATAAAAATCTTTTGAAGATAGTAAGGAGGATGCTTGATACAAATAAGAAGGCATGAGATTCAAAGTTAAGATTGGTTGTATGGTCAGATAGGATTACAATGAAGAAGGCAACTAGAAAATCTCCATTTGAACTAGTGAATGGAACACAAGACATGATGCCACTGCAAAACCTTTTGATAGTTTATAATTTTATTGTACAAGAAGACTTGGATATTTCTGAACCAATGGAGGAAAGAATGGAGCAGCTTGCAGAACTTGATAAAATAAGAAGAATGGCTCAGAAGCAGAATGTGAAATTGCAATCATAGATGAAATATCTTTTTGATAAAAAGGACAAGGAGATAAAATTTGAAGAAAATGACCTAGTGTTGATGTGGAATGCTCGATGTCAGGAGAAGGGGAAGCATGGCAAGTTTGAATCTTTATGGTTGGGTCCTTTTGTGATAACTTGTAAAGGAGGTGAAGATTCTTATTTCCTGTAGAACATATCTAGATAGGAGTAGGAGTTACTTGTACATGGGCAGTTCCTGAATCATTTCTTCTTTTGAGGAATCATAATGGGTTAAGGATTTCCAGTGCATGGACAATTCTTAGTAAACCTCTTTAAACTTTCTTTTCCATGCATAGTAGTTTAGGAATTCTAATGGGTCTGGGATTTTCCAATACATGGACATTCTCAGAAGTTTCCTTATTCAAAACTTTGTTTTCCTTCCATGTACAGTAGTGTAAGGTCTCTTCAATTCTCCATTCTCCAATATTCATTTCCCATCTCCCTCATCTTCCATTCTCCATTTTCCATCTTCCATTTCTCTCATTTTCTTGTCCATTCATGTCTTGGTCTGCTCTCTCAGTTGCATTCTAGATTCTTGCAGTGATTTACAAAATCACTCATCCCCAACAAGAGCCATTGTTAGAACCCAAATTTTCATTAACTCTCCATGGTATTTTACCCACTTGAGCCCATATTTTTCACTATTTGTTTCTTGAAAAATCATTTTACCGCCTTTCATAATGCTAAAATATCTTATATTGTTGCCTTATCATCCATCCTTCTTGGTCGATACCGTTCACCACTTTATCGTGGCCTTTTGCAAAGTGACTCATGATATCATGGTTAAGTGTAGTCATGTAACCGTTACCGCCACACCGTGCATGGTCAAACCAAAAATCATGGTAGCGCAGTGGGTGGTGAGTTAACGACGAGGAACAGTCAGACCGCCATATCGCAGAGGGTCAAAACATAGCCAGCGGTTGAGTGGTAAGGAGATGGATGGTGAGAGAAGTGGCATGGATGGTTACCGCTATGCCATGGATAGCAAAAATGTAGACCACGGTAGCATGGTGGATGAAGGTAAGAAATGAAGTGGCAGTCAGTAAGGGGTTACCGTAGTACCGCCAGTGGTCAAAGTTGAGACCGTGGTGGTGCGGTAGATAGGGACAGTGACAATAAAAGTTAGTCACCGCACAACCGCAGGGTAAGGGAACATAAACCATGGTCACCATGATGAACAATTAGCAAGGGGTGAAGTGGTAGATAGAAGACCCACTGTGGTACCACTAGCAGTCAAGTCAGTGACCGCTGTGATGATAGAAGATGTTGAGTACCACAAAACTGCCGACAGTTAAGATATGGACCATGGTAGAGCGGTGGAAGGGATGTGGACTATGATAGACAAGTCGCCATACTACGGGAGGATGTGAAGTTGACTGTGACGTAGCGGATAAAGTATAAAGTGAAATAAAAAGGTGGACTATAGTTTAAAATATTTAATTTTCCGATAAGGCAACTTAATTAAATATTTTAATTTCTGTCAATGGATACAAATGGTTGTAACAGGAAAATTAAGGGTCACAAACCTTGGAATATACTATATAAATGTATTGAAAAAATCAATTAAACGAGGGGAGGACAGTAGTTAGAGTAATTAGATTTTTGTAGAAAATGAGAACTCGGAAAGGGGAAATAATGTACAGACTTTCTTGAAGCAGGTCAATGGAGAAAATATTTTAACTGGTTAATTATTTTTGGTGTTCAGTTGTTGTGATGTAATAATCCATATATTTTATTTGGTTGTCTCCAACTTGAGGTCTTTTATCATTTAAATCATTATATCAAGTATATTTCTGATTTTGCAAAATATATTCCATTTTGTGTGATTTAATTAACTGGTGTCTGTAAGTCAGAATTAAATTATTTTAAATAAGTCATAGTGATTTAAGGATTTATTTTGGATAGTTAAAGAAGAATCAGGTGAAGAAACATTCCAGCATAGTTTATGCAAGTCATAAATTTAGTGAAGTTTTATGCTAGTCATAGAATTTTCAAACTCCCTAATAACTAGAGTTAAGCCAAAGAGGGAAACACATACAGTTTTTTGATTTTTGACTCCATTTCCCATGTGGATAGAAGGCACTGATCTATCACAACCCAAATGATAAAATTCATAGTAAAAAACATATTCAAATTCTTTCTTTTATGAAGTAGGAGTAGTAGTTATCATTTTGTTTATTCACTCTCAATTGCCATTGTGAATAGATTGATTGAGCAAGAAATATATTTCAAATCTGCAACATACACATAGGTGCACCCACCTAGGTTTAGCAGAGTCTAAAGAGAAAAAGGTTCAATTATTTTAATTGGCCTTGTACGTTGGCCAAAATTTTTGTGAGAGCTTGGCAACCTCTCGTGGTTCAAACTTGCATTTTTGAGACCCAACATATTCCATTTCTTCATTCATGGCTTCCAACCAGGATTTTGAATCAGACCTGCTAATAGCTTCTTTTAAAGTCCTAGGCTCATCAGTGCTAGTAATCAAAGCATAGGCACAATTTGAATCTAACATAGAGAAACCATACCTATCAGGTTGTCGTTTTTCATGTGTAGACCTTCTTACTAGATGAGGTTGTGGTTCTTCATCTTCAAAACTCTCAGACCTGCTTGAACCCTCATCAATTTTAGGTACACCATGTAGTTCCTCTTTTTTTGGAATCTGAGGAATCTAAACTACATAATTATTCTTTTCTCTTTTATCTATCTCTAACTATGGATCAGCTACTGAAGGTTTCAGCTCATGAAATATTACACTTCTGCTATACAAAACCTTCTCACTATCAGGATTCCAAAGCTTGTATCCCTTCACACCAACACCATAGCTAATGAAGATACATTTAACAACCTTGTTCTCCAACTTTGATCTTTTCTCATTTGGCACATATACATATGCCTCATAGCCAAAGACACGAATATTTCTCAGAGAGGGCTTCTTACCAGACCACGCTTCTAAAGGTGTCTTGTCAACAAGAGCATAACAAGGTGAACGATTTACCAAGTAACATGTTGTAGCCACAACCTCAACCCATAACTTTTGCTCCAGACCAGCACTGCTCAACATACTTCTTGCTCTCTCCATTAACGTTATGTTCAACCTTTTAGCAACTCCATTCTGTTGTGGAGTATATGGTGTAGTTTTATGCCTTTTAATCCCATGGTCTTTGTAGTACCTTTCAAAATCTGCAGAACAAAACTCGTTGCCATTATCCATCCTCAAGAATTTAATTTTCTTTCTAGTCTAACTCTCTACCAAAATTTTAAATTATTTAAACTGGTTGAACACTTCTGATTTACTCTTAAGAAAGTATATAAATTCCCTTCTTGAATAGTCATCGATAAAAGAAACATAATATCTAGAATTCGATAACAAAGGAACATTAACTGGACCAAACCCATCATAATAAACATAATCTAGTACACCAGAATATTTATGAGGACTTGAATAAAATGAAACACAGTGTTTCTTTCCATAAATAAAGTGTTCACAAAAATCAAACTCAAGGTTACAATCATCAAGCCCTTCAAAGAGATTTTTATTTTTCAAGTTTTTTAAACCTTTCTCACCTAAGTTACCGAGTCTATGTTGCCACAACATGGTCTTCTTTGCTGGGAGTTTCACCTCCAAGGAATTTGCACCTAGAGAAGCTTCATCATCCTTCTCTATAGGAGCAACTTTGCTTGACTTTACAAATACATTGTTTCATTGAACAAGACATGCATCCAACCTGTATAGAGTGCCAGTACGTACACCCTTAGCCAGCACCATAGTGCCTCTATCCATTTTGCATCCATTACTCGAGAAAGAAAATTCCACACCAGCATCATTCAGCTTATTGACAGAAAGTAAGTTATGAGCCAAACCTGGTATGTGTAGCATGTCGCCAATCCCTTTGATTCTTCCATCAGAGAATTGTATTTTGAGTCTTCCACGACTAACAATCTCCAATGTTGAATCACTTGCCAGGTACACCTTTCCACCATCATACTTTTCATTATTAGTGAACCACTCTCTATGATATGTCATGTGAAAAGATGCACTTGAGTCAACCTGCCAGACATCATCTGATGCCTGAGTTTCCAAGGGTGCAATGAAGGCATCTGCATCACTCTAAGAAGAATCATTGTGTGAAGAGTTACTCTTCTTCTTCTTTTTCTCCTTACAATCCTTTCGGATATGACCAGGATGCCCGTAGTTCCAAAATTTCACCCTAGACTTTTTACCAGGAGACTTTGATCTCCCTTCAGATTTGGAATTAGACTTCTTGTCCTTCTTCTTGCCTTTCTCCTTCGATCTACCTCAAATAGCAAGGGCATCTTTTTCCATCTCTGAAGACTTCC
This sequence comes from Sequoiadendron giganteum, assembly GCA_007115665.2. Lineage (NCBI taxonomy): Eukaryota > Viridiplantae > Streptophyta > Pinopsida > Cupressales > Cupressaceae > Sequoiadendron > Sequoiadendron giganteum. The sequence continues at coordinate 30,973,477 of CM021100.1, read as the reverse complement.
TCCACATCTCTTCAGACAGTAGTGAGGTAACAATGTATTCCATCTTGAAAGTAGTGGTCGTACTTCCAATAGCCATTACAAGATGATCCCAAGTGCCAAGTAACAAACATAACAAGAGCATGCAATGATCCTCCTCCTCTATCTTTACACCTATAGATGCCAACTGAGCAACAATCATATTAAAAGAGTTTAGATGGTCTGCAACAAATGCACCTTCTTCCATTTTCAAGAAGTACAACTTCTTCCTCGGGAATAACTTATTTACCAGAGACTTTCCCTGATAAATATCACCAAGCTTCTTCCATAACAAAGTTGCAGACTTCTCCTCATGGACATTCAGGAGTACAAAATCAACCAAACTAAATCTTATCAAGCCTCTCGCTTTTCTATCTGCAACATCCCAATCTTCTTGTTTCATATCATGTGGAATAGTTCCAGATACAGCAACCCATAGGTCTCTATCCACAAGCAAGTCTTCCATTTTGAGTTTCCACAACTCAAAGTTCTTGCCATTGAATTTTTCAATCTCTACTCTTCCTGATGTACTCACCATCTCAAACAGAACTAGGTTTTAACTTTGCAAGACTCCCACTGGAACAGTATTAGCATAAAAAATCAGCCTTACTAACAAGGATAACACAACTGGCCAGGCTATGATACCACTTGAAAGGAAAACATATGGTGCAAAAACATTTTCCTAACGCTAAAACCATAGAGGAGAAGTGCAAAGACCAATTTTAAGACTTCTTAAAACAACTGAGATGAAAAAAATATAAGATAACAAGAGTAACAAGAAATAAAACATACACACAAAGATAACACCAAAATTACGTGGGAAAACCCTTATGGGAAAAAATCCACCAGACCAAGAGCAATCACTTTGTATTATAGTAAAAACTTACATACAAAGTTAATCAACTTCTCTCTCTCTGATATTAGCTCACAACAATAGACCATCTTTTTGTTTGACTACTCTCCTAGTTACAATGCTTTTCAGCATACAATGAATGCTCTATTTTTCACCGTCACCTTAGTGACTTATATATTTGATTGTTATAAGTCTTACGCATTATTCTACCAACCAACCAATCAGGTGCCTTTATTATGCACCTTCCTTCTGACAGATGAATCCGATCGCTTCTGACCAAGTCGCCCTGCAATCACATATCGGGCCGCTTAGGCATTAATTCTCTTTGCCAAAAAATGATTTTGTCAACCGCCGAATCTGAGTTTTGCAGTTAATGCTTTCACCACTCCAGACTTCGGCCAATCAGTCATTGATAACTCACCATGTGTCACCTTATTATTTGTTCACCACTTCCAATCAAGTTAAACTTGTCAAAAAACACTGAACACCTCTTACTACACCACCGCGTCAGGCCAAAGAGACCACCACGGTACGGCAGTGTCACTGTGGTATCGCCCAACTACTACTTAGCCTCCACGGTATGGTATTAGACATACTGCACCATCGTGGAAGATGAAAGAAACTACCATGGTATGGAAGAAGGCACTTGATTATTCATCTACCACCTTACCACAACCACCATAGAGTTTACACCAACCCTCCGTGGTATGGCAGTGCCACCGCCCAACCGTGAGACTGAGTAAAGCCTTCCATAGTATGGAGGTAACCGCTAGATCCGGTCATCGAACGCGCCGTTCTACCTCGCCCTATCTGCAAGACCTCTATAGTAAGGACATAAGCAACTCTTCTCACCGCCAAAGCTTACCATGCCACCACAACATGGCCATAAGGCCATCATGGTATGGTAGTAAGCTTTCTTCGCTGACTGTCGCTGTTCACCATGCCACCTTCGAGCACCCTTCACGGTAGGGAGGTAAACATTAAACTGATTGCCTAGTCAACTGCACTACTGCTAGCTCAGGACATAGACCCCACGGTATGGTGGTAACACCGCCCAACCGTGGATAGACCAATAGAGGCCCACAATAAGGTAGTAAATCACCATATCAAACCTCTATGAAGAGTATCCGGTGGTAGAGAGGTAAATTCCAAAAAAAGTTGCACAACGCCAAGTCTTTTATAGAGGTTCAAGCTAGAAGTCAAGGCACCTGTACCCAATAGTTTCTTCAAAATCAATACCTTCCATCTGTGAGTACCCTTTACATACCAGTCTTGCTTTATTTCTGACCACTTCACCTTGTTCATTTAGCTTATTCCGAAAGACCCATTTGGTTCCAATCACATTTTTATCCTGAGGTCTGGGAACAAGAATCCATGTATCATTTTTCTCTATCTACATCAATTCTTCCTTCATTGCTTCCATCCAATATTCATTTTTACATGCTTCATTGTTATTGCTAGGGTCAGTCTTGGAAATCAGACAATACTCTTCTACAATTCTTCTTCTAGTTTGCACACCTTTGTTCTTGTCTCCTATAATCTAACTTTCATAATGATTTAGCTTTACATACCTTAGGACTTTGGGATTCTCTCTAACTTTTGGTTCTTTTGTTCTTTTTTCTGCACTTCTACTAGGTTCTCCTTCATGATTCTCTTGATTCACCGAAACAATTTGAAATCAATTCTTTGTCTGAGTAGTCTTTCCTTTCTCAGTTTTATCATGTTGATCATCTTAATCATATCCACAATATCTAGATGATCTATCAGTATCCTCATCAACTCTGATATTTGCACTTTCTACCATTTTCTTCAATCTTCTATTGTAGCACGAGTAGGCTTTTCTCTTAGTAGAGTAACACAAAAAGATTCCTTCATCACTCCTAGCATCAAACTTTCCTATGTCTTCATCTCTTTTGATATAGCATCTACTTCCAAATATTTTGAAATATTTACAGTAGGCTTATGACCAAACCGTAGCTCAAAAGGAGTCTTACTAGAATTACCATTGTCATTAGTATATACAACAGTGCTTACAACTTCTCTCTAGTAGGTATGAGGAATATTACCTTCCAACATCATAGTTCTAGCAGCATCTAGAATTATTTTGTTCTTTCTCTCAACAACTTCGTTCTGTTGAGGAGTCTGGGGAGAAGATAACTATCTTTTGATTCCATGCTCTTCACAAAATGAATTGAACTCTCAAGAAGTGAATTCACCACCTCTGTCTAATCTTAAGCATTTAATCTTCAACCCTGTCTCATTTTCTACCATGGCTTTGAAACATTTGAACTTTTCTAGTGCTTCATGTTTTTCTCTCAAGAAAGCAACCCATATCATTCTAGAGTAATCATCAATAAGCAACATAAAGTACCTTTCTCCTTGTAGACTTATGATTTTGGATGGACCACATATATTAGTATGTGCCAGCTCCAGTACTCCATTAGAATGATGTTATTTTCTCTTAAACTAAATTCTTGTCTATTTTCCCATCTGACATTCCTTGCATATGGTGTTAGTAGGATTTACTAACTTAGGTAGATCTTTGACTACTTGTGTGGATCTTACTTTGATAATGTTATCAAAATTCACATGACACGGCCTCCTATGCCATAACCGGCTTACATCAACTTGAGCAATTAAACAAATTTCACTAGCAGCACTTAGGTGAATTTCTTTACCTCTTATCTTTGTACTTGAAGTAATTACTATTGTGCCCTTAGCACACATGCCCCATTTGAAATGAGGACCCTCTCCTTTTTCCTTGTCGATTCATTTTATCATTGCCTCATTTTGTGTGCCCCTATTTTGAGTCCCAAGTCATTAGGGAGTCTTTAGGATGTCATATTAGTGAGTGGGTTCCCCTTGTCTTTTGTTTGTCCTTGGTGTTTTGCCTGGGTCTTTGGATTTGTTCTTTTCCTCCTAAGACCTTATTTCTTTTATTTTCCAAGTTCATAATCGGGATGAAACTGAACTTAGAACCTTCACAAAGTTCATGGTTCTTTTCTCGTTCCAGTCCTGACCCCGCTTTGGTCTTCCTTTTCCTTTGTCTGCTTTCCTTTCGTCGGAGGCAGAATCGGGATGAAACCGAACTTTGAACCTTCACAAGGTTCCTGGTTTTGTTTCCATTCCAGTTCCAGTTCCACATCTTGTCTTCGCTTTTTATTTGTTGTTTTGCTTGCGTTCAGCCTTTGGGTTGGCTTCCTCCCTTATGTCTTCTTTGGTTTTCCTTTTCCTTGTTCTCACCAGAATCAGATTCAGGATGGGAGCTGAAATCAAAACTTTGTAGAGGGTTTCACACTTGTTTTGGTTCTAGTTCCTCTTCCACTCTCATTTCCGATTCCGCCACCGTCTGGCTTTGCCTTTGCTTTCGTTTGGGTTCCTCCTGGGACCCTATTTGCTTCGCTTCATAGGTTCAAGGTACGGGATGAAACTGAACATGGAACCTTCACAATGTTCTTGGTTCCATTTTCGTTCCACCTCCGCCCCCGCCTTTCTCCTTTGTGTTGTGTTCTCATCAGGGTCTGGTTTTGGCCCCGATTCTGCCTTCGTCTTCCTTTGATTTCTTGTGTTGCCTCTCATTTGTTTTGGTCATGTTGTTTGTGCTTGGGGGACCTTGTTCTTGAGTGTTTGAATCTTCTTAATGACTCGCTTGATAGTGGGGATGAACTTGGGACCATTGGTTGGTTCTAAGTTTGGTCCTCATTTTGAGCCCGGGTTGAACCTTGTTCCCATTCTGAACCTGACCTTGCTTGTGGGTTTTTTTCCTGCCTTTGTCGTTCCTTACTTCCGAACCAAACCTCGCTTGCCTTAAGAGGCTTCCTGTCCTGATTCTTTCTTAGTTTTGCTTCCGGTAGGTGCAAAATCTGACTAAGCATGGAGAGTCACCCTGAAAGAGTAAATAGTGATGTGAGCGGCCATCCCATCACACCAACCTCATCGACCACCATAGTTTCATTTATTAAGGGCATTAATTTCACTTAGGGATATAAATATTGTAGTTAGGGAAAATCAAACATAAAACTAAAACAACAAGATATGAAAACCCTAACAAGCACAATAGAGCACAAACTAGCATGAAAATCAAAACAAGAAAGTAAAGCAAACCGATCTCCAAGCTAGATGTGATTTATCTCCATTGCTCTTCTCCACCTGCATGAGAATGCAAGATTTTGAAGGATTGAATGATTTGATATGTCGATTGCTCATTTCGTAGCATAAAGATAAAATGAAGATAATAGAAGAAAATAGATAGATAGATGAGAAGATTGAGAAGAATTTTGGCAGAGTAAGGATGCTAGAAGAAGATTGCCCCAAATGTCCTATGAAAGGATTGATTTATAGGAGAAGGCTGATTTGATTCGATGGTCAAGACTAAAAGGAAAATTTGTGATATGTATGGCTAGGATTAAAAGTTTATTTTAGTGTCTATGATGCACATTAAGTGGAAGAAAAGATGCTTATGACGCACAATGAATGGGGGTAAAAATAGGATGTCAGTGGGAATCTCATAATTTAAATAATAAAATTATTTAAATTATTTATGCATGTGAAGAGTTGTAGTCATGTGACACATGTTGCAATGTGACAATAAGTGAGGGATTAATTCAAATATTTAATTTGAATTATTTTGAGACATGTGAAGAGAGAATTAATTAAATAAATGAGATTTATTTAATTAATTGGGAAGGTGATTAAGTGGAATAAATGGGATAAGTGGGATAATGTAATGACCTAGGGTAAAATATTACAAGATGTTTTACAAGGTCATGTATTGAATAGGTAATGTTGTGACATGGAAAATTTTGGGTGTCTACATTTTGCCCCTCTTTGAGATGATGTTCGAGATGGTGAAATTTATGTTGAGTAACATCATTTCAAAGAAGCTAAGGTATGGATAGATGAAAAAATGATGACGCCCCAACCACTTGAAGAAGTGAGGAGTATGATGAATGAAGGAAAGGGATGATAGAAGAATATGATGATGCAAAAGATATGAAGAAATGGGATGATGATATAGGATATGATAATGATGATGATGCCCCCTCGAGAGGATAGGCGGGTTGCATAAACACGGATATTCTCTCGAAATGAATGAAATGATAAAGGAGGGATAAGATGAATGATACAAGATAAGAAGTAGATGAAAAAGAAAAATGACACGTTATGCTGCAATAAAGTGAGCAATCATATGTTTGATATAGCACTAGACGTTATGCACCAAGGTATAAAGGACCAAGGTGACGTTGTGTCTCATGCCCCAACATAATACAACCTTGTCTAGATACAAGATATGAATATTAGTTGGGAGTGATTCAGATTTGATGCAACTGCAAATTAAAATGATAACACACACAAGCAAGCAAGCAAGCATGCACAAATGATACAAAAACAAACAAGGTATTGCCCCTGTCAAGCTATAAACCGATGATTAAGTGATTGATTGATGATGATGATAGTGTTGTCATTGTGGGAAACGATATATCCCTAGATCAACACAAGGATGATTGATTGATTGATTGATTGATGTTGATAGTGTTGTCATTGCAGGGAACGATATATCCCTAGATCAACACACGGATGATCGATTGATTGATTGATGATGATGATGATAGTGTTGTCATTGCGGGGAACGATATATCCCTAGATCAACACAAGGATGATTGACTGATTGATTGGGTTTACAACAAGATTAGGATCAAGACCAAAGGATGTGATTGGATAATTTGGAAAGATTGATTAGCTTCATTGGTATGGATTAAGGATTGAATTGCATTTGAAATATTGCTTGGAAGGATTGAAGATGCTTGATTTGAAGATTTGGATGATGATTGTTGAATTAAATTAAGGAATAATTTACTTGGAATGATTTTGATTGATTGGATTGATGAAGAAATGATTTGATTTGATGGTAATGATTAGATTGATTAGAAGAATGGGTTTGATTAGAAGAAGTGATGTGATTGATTAGAAGAATGGATTTGATTAGAAGAAGCGATGTGATTAGATAATTTGATGAAAAAATTGATTTGAAGAAGTTGACTTGATGCGTTGAAGTGATTTGGTTTGATTTTATTGCTTGGATTCTTGAAATGTTTTGATTTTTTGGATTTTTGAAATGTTTTGATTTATTTTTTTTAGATTTTTTCAAAATGTTTTGATTTTTTTGGATTTTCGAAATGTTTTGAGATGTCAATGGATGACAATTTGGGTAGCCTTTGTGCTAGATACCAATGACAAGGGAAAACCAAGTCTAGGTGCAAGGATATAGATGTGATTGATGGATGAAAGGGTGGGTGATAGGATAAGGGACAAAAGGCTCATGATATATGGATGGATAAAAAATGACAAGATGTATGCATGATAAGAGGGCAGGGATGTGATCTCCAAAGACTATGTCGCATAGGAATAACATGCCCCATTCTAGGTACAATACTTAGGATTATTCATGACAAAGCTTATGACACTAGGATAATGGTAGACTTGTTTGGAAGGATGAGGTATATCAAAAGATATCCAAAGCATGTTTCAACATTTTGCCCCATATTTTTATCAAGATCAAAAAGAGGAAGAGAGGATGAATGGACTCAATATGATAAGTATATGGGTATGATAGATAAATATGGTAGGTAGGATGGAAATGATATGATAAGAAATGACATGATAGGATAGATAGTGCAGATGAGACAAAGTGCCCCCAAGTGTAAGTGACATAGAAGATCAACCTACACATGATGCCTGTTTTTCAGGTTTTCATCATGGTACTTATCCAGGGCGCCTGTTTACCAGGTTTTTACCGTTGGATGAAGGGATTTCTCTTTACTCTTTTTTTTTTCTCTTTTTTCTTTTATTTTTTGACTATTTTTTTTTTAAAGATAAAAGAAGGGGAATATGGATAGGAGGGACTCAAGTGTCTAGTTCCATGAAAGGTGATAGTCCCAATAGAGATGGATGTCATCTCATGGACCATGTCAAATGTCATTATGCTCATAGATGTTGGTAAGGGATGACATGAAAGGGAGATGGAGTAGGTAGATGATGGATTATGATGTGGATTATGGAGGGATTGGTGGATTATGATGTGGATTATCTAGGGAAGATGGATGGGAGGCTTAGCCAAAAGCATGGACCATAGGAATGTGATGGGGGAGATATGTAGGATAATGAGTGAAGGATGAGGAGATGGAGGTATGTGGAATCGTTGTGAAATGGAAGGGAACCATGACCAATGGTTGCACACATTGTGATAAACGTTGAAGCTTTTGATGTGGAGGGGGTGTAGGAAGCAATGGAGATGGTTGCTTAGGAGATGGGTGATGAAGTGCTTTAGGTACCCACATAGACTTAGTATTTTTATGACTTTTATTTTGCTTGTGGGATGAAATATGAGATTGTTGAATAGAGTGGGAATATGAGGTGGAAGTGGATGGTTGGGATTTTTGTGATGTAGATGCCTCGTTTGACTTGTTTTCTTTTTTCTTAGGTACCCAAACCATTTTGTTTTTAGACTTTTCTTTTGAAGGTATGGGATTATATTTCTTTTTGGATGGATTTTTCTTTGATTCTTTGCTTTTGTGTCCTAGGGCATGAGGACCCTTCATATTTTTTCCTTTATAGATAGAGGCATCAATTTTTTTGCTTTTGAATCCCATGGGTATGGTGGAATGAGTGGAAGCTTCATGTTTAGACAATGTGTGCATTGATTGGTCATGATTAGGATTTTTAGAGGATTTATGGATATGTGGATAAGGGGATTGGACAATGGGGATATTAGGTGTTGAGAGTAGTGGAGGTAGATTAGATAGAGGGATATTAGTAGTTGGAAGCAATGGTGGCAAAGTTGATGGTGGAAGGTGCACAGTTACATGCTTTTGACATTTGTAAGATGATGGAGGAGGGATGGAAACATATGTTTTAGGCATATGATAAGATTTATGGTGGAAAGAGGACTTAGGATGGGTGGAGGAAGTACCAACATCTTTAGATTGGTGTCCTTGGGGTGTATATCCAAGGCCATAAGAGCGTGGAGGGACCTTGACATGGATGGGCTCCAAAACACCTTATTCATGAAGGCCTAAACCTTTACCTTGATAGTTCATGTTCTAAAGCATGCGATGGACAATGGGACTAGGTTTGTTTTGGACACTAGACTTGAGTTCATTATTAGATGAAGAAGGTGAAGTGGATAAATGTTTTTTTTGTTCTAAGGAGGAACATTCGTGAATAAAGATGGATAGACCAATAGGACATGTTGGTGGATTTGAAATGGGGTTTATAGTGGATGTGGAAGGATCATTAGGATCTTGATTATGTTCATTTAGATCCACACTATTGGTTTGATCTTCTACATTTACTTGGGAGGCATGTGTCTCATCATGACAAGTGGATAATGCAAGATCATGGATAGGACTAGGTAGGGGGTCTATAGGAGCAATGGAGGTTTCTTTCTCATGGATAGGTGAAGTGATAGGATCTTGACCATGGAATGCATAAAATTGGATAAGAGGATCATCATGGCCTTCTTGATCATAGGTAGGATCTAGATCATAGAGGGAAGCTTCATCATGAATAGGACCAAGTATGTTATGAGTGGGATCATTAGAAGGGCCTAGATCTTGATTAGAATGAGAGGTTAATGTTTCCTCATGCTTCGGATAATGCTCTTGACATAGCTCTTGGGTTTGAGTGGAAATGGAAGTGGAAGACTCTAGAAGAGGCTTTGTATGCTCTTTATGATCAACAACATGAGGGCATGATGGTATTTGACTTAGACATATAAGATCAATAGTTTGTGGACCACATGATGGAGTTGGAAGAATAGACATGACATTCAAAGGTTCGTTGGTAAGCTCATTAATGGGTGCTTGACATGGGGATGGTCTATTTTGTGCTAGTAGTCTTTGAAGAAAACCATTAAAGGATTCTTTGGTTGATGGATTAGAGCTTGAGAAGTTGGATGGTGGTGTTGGTGTAGGACTAGTGTGCTTTGAGATATGTATTTTATTAGATGGGGATGGAGGACTAGTAAATGGAATGGTGTATGATTCCAAACTTAGGGTGGTATTTCCCTTGTTAATAGTATCATTAAGGTGACCTAAGATTTCAACAAAGTTTTCATCATCACTAAGATCTACAAAGTTCTCATCATCACTAGGAGCAAAGTTTGACCCACCTTGGAGGATATATGGTTTTGGATTATCTTCACGATTAGGTGAAGGGGCTCCTCGAAGTATGAAATTGGACTTGTGACTAGAATTGTTAAGGATTAGGACCATTTTAGCAAGTGCTTGACTAGGATTAGGGTGATGATGATGTGGAATGATTAGATTGCATGAATTTTAATCAATTGATTTGAATGTGATTAGAAAAAGGATGATTAAGATGATTAGAATGATATGTTTATGTGTTGGTGTTCATAGCTTGATATGTCAATTTGCAAATAAATGATTACACATGTACACAAATGAATCACACACACAAGACACATAAGCAAGTTTGAATTTGAAATTATGAATGTGATGATTAAGCACACACTTGAAGAAGACACATCAACAAGTCCTAGAACTAGTCAAGTGGGTATGGCCAATTAGGTCGTAAGCTAGGATACACGAGGTTGACTAGGGATAATTTGAAAGAAAAATCCTGCCACACAGCCGGGAGAAAGGGGTAACCCACTCTTCACCTTCACTTCCCAAAGGTATAAAGTTCTTTGAGGCTTAGCCAAGAGTGACAAGATTTTAAATCTCAAAGAAGAGTGTCTTTCGATTCACACCTTGATTGAGGTCATCCCTAGGGGTGATGAAATCCCCTAGTAGGCCTCCTATGAAGGGTATGAAAAAAGTAAACCAAGTGAAGTGTTTTTGATCACACACGCACTTGATTCACACTCACAATTGTTAATTTCCCTTTAGAAAATTGACATGTGTGTAAAACAATTCAAACACTTGTTATTTTTAACCCAAAGTCAAAATGTGTGATGGAAGACAATGGTTATTTTTAAGCCCAATTTTAAAGTGTGATTGCAAACAAGATATTCATTTTAAAGCCCCAAATTGAAGTGTTTTGCAAACAAGATTAATTGATTAAATGAGAAAATAAAGATAATAGAATTAGTGCACCCGAAAGTTTTCACTTTCCAATTTGATGTGTATGAATGATATTGCTGCTACTACAACTCCTTATGATCACCGAAAAAATAAAAAAAATGATATTATAATGCAGCCATAAAAAAAAGTAAGCTCATCAAATAATTGCAATTTCAGATACATGTTTTTAACATAGCCAAATTATATTCGATTATTTAAAAATGTTATAGATCTGAAAAATAAAAAACCAAAGAAGAAACCCTTGCTAATTTTTTGAGAGCTTTCTAGAAATGTAAAGAAATCAGAAAAATTCTTTGTTTTGCACCAGAAAATGCAGATTTGTGAAAAACGTATAAAAAAAATAGATTGGATTATTTCGCATTATATTGGACCTATAAATTAAACCTGTAAAACAAAGACCCATATTAAAATTTTAAGATATTTCCAAAAATATAAACATTTCTGAAAAATTCGCTGATTTGCGTTCAGAAAGTTAATTTTATGAAAAAACATAAAATAGCGATAACTCCCAAAAAAATGGTGATAAACTCTCAATTTTTTTTACTATGGCCTTTGAGATGATGTGTAGCCATCTACGAAAATATTGTAGGAAAATACACAGCCGTTTGGAAGATATGACAAAATTTGTAAAACTTGGTGTTTTGTCCAAAAACTAGCAGACCTGCAACAAAAAATTAATGAAACATGCAAAAAGCAAGCTAGATCAAAGGATTCATGCCAGGTTAACCAAATTTAGTTAGAAAAAATTCATATATAAAATTAAAACAACAAGATATGAAAACCCTAACAAGCACAATAGAGCACACACTAGCATGAAAATCAAAACAAGAAAGCAAAGCAAACCAATCTCCAAGCTAGATTTGATTTATCTCCATTGTTCTTCTCCACCTGCATGAGAATGCAAGATTTTGAAGGTTTGATCGTTGATATGTTGATTGCTCATTTTCACAACATAACGATAAGATGAAGATAATAGAAGAAAAATAGATAGATAGATAAGAAGATTGAGAGAAATTTTGGCAGAGTGAGGATGCTAGAAGAAGATTCTCCAAATGACCTATGAAAGGCTTGATTTATAGGAGAAGGCTGATTCGATTCGATGGCCAAGATTAAAAGTCAAATTTGTGATATGCATGGCTAGGATTAAAAGTTTATTTTAATGCCTATGACGCACATTAAGTGGGTTATGACATGAGGCTAAAATTAAGATGTGAGGAAATAAGTGGGATTCTTTTATTTATTTGGAGAGAAAAGATGCCTATAATGCACAATGAATGAGGGTAAAAATAGGATGTGAGTGAGAATCTCATAATTTAAATAATAAAATTATTTAAATTATTTGTGCATGTGAAGAGTTGTAGTCATGTGACACATGTTGCAATGTGACAATAAGTGAGGGATTAATTCAAATATTTAATTTGAATTATTTTGAGACATGTGAAGGGGGAATTAATTAAATAAATGAGATTTATTTAATTAATTGGGAAGGTGATTAAGTGGAATAAATGGGATAAGTGGAATAATGTAATGACCTAGGGTAAAATATTACAAAATATTTTACAAGGTCATGTATCGACTAGGTAATGTTATGACATGGACAATTTTGGGTGTCTACCTAGAAATGGCTTCTTCTACATAGAAATTTACAGTGGTTTTATTTTTCTTTTTGCTGATTGACTCTTTCACAATTGTATTAGGTCTTTTTCTAAGCCTTTTGGGGTGTGTGTGTTTAAGCTCACACAACCCAACAACAAGAGTTTTTTGGCTCAGGGATTTCAAGGTTTTAGAAGGTTTAGGTTGCTTAATTGGGGGTTTTGAATTTGGATCAGGACTAGCATGTTTAGTAGGTAGAGTTGACTTTCCTTTTGGAGGAGGTTTGAAATGTTTTCTTGGGGATAACTAGTGTTTTATTTCAGTGCGAGCTAAAAATTGAATTGGAAAATAGCAATAAAATTCTATAAAAGCAATGACAAAATCTTGAATACAACACAAATAAATAATATCATATTATAGTGTAAGATGAGATTTTACTTGAGAAATTGACGACAAAGAATATAAACATCTAAACAGGTTACAACTCTGTTGCCACTTTGCTAGAATAAAACAAGAATGAAACAATAGAGACCAAGGAAGGAGAACAATACTTTAAAAAATAGAGAATATTTTTTCTGTCAAAAATACTTTTTATAAAGACTTTTGCACTCTAATATCAAAATGTCCATAAACAATTTTTCTTGATGTTGTGGGTTCTCTCTTTTTGAAGTTGTTTTGTATGCTCTCTATTTTGGAGTGTTGTGGCACCGTATATGGTTTTGAAGCTACTTCTCTTATCTTACTTGTGGTTGTTGTTGCTGTTGTTTCTTCTTTTTTGCTATATCATTCTCACACTCTAACTGTTCTTCATTTCTTTTCATTTTTTCTTCCCTTTTTAATTTTCATCAAATAGCAATAATTTCCCCCCAAAATAGATAGCTATTCAAAAATCTTGAATTCGAGTTATAATTTTAGCCTCCAAACATATATGTTGTTTGGTGGTTGTAGGGGGAAAGAATGTTTCCGGATCCAAGAGGTCTAGCCTAGAGGTAAAGTGCTTGTCATAAATTTAATATTGTGACTCAAGATTAAATATTTCAAAAGGAAAATTTAATGACTTGCACAATCTTGTATCACTAAAAACATTATATTTGATATTTAATTAATTGCACACCAATTTTATACTTGAATACCTTTATTTCTTATAATATTTTATTTATTGGTGTTTTGTATTGTGTAGTTTGTTGTTTGAGAACCCAAACAACATTAATGATCTCTTACACTTGTTCATCATACAATTGTCTTGAGTGTGTTCACTTTGTGCACATTACATGAATTTTTTTTATGGGTGCAATATTTTTGCACTAGTTGCGTGTTAACATGTCTTTGTAATACCTTCATTGATAATATATGATTGATGTACAAACTCTTACACATTCTTCTGTTCATTGTGCCACCTTTGTGCCATGTTGATTGATTGCACCCACTATTATGTGTGTTGTCATGTGCTACATTCATTTTAAAAGTAAGTTAATGGATGGTTTAGACATATGTTAAATGACATTCCTTTGAATGATCAAGAATTAATCAAAAACTTACTTGTTATTGATTGTTCTAGTTCATCAACAATCCGGTTTGAGATGATTCATGCTTGATCCTTGTGGCCGTTCAAATTATTTTTGATGCATTAGTTACTAATGATGGTTGCTACTTGGCATGCAATCATCCAATTTTTAGCAAGAGCCATCATACACATATTTTTAAGCATGCGCTTCCAAAGAGAAGATAGTGACACTTTGGAGGAATTTTCACTATTTTGAAAGTAGACAACAGTTGGGCTATGGTAGGTTGTGAAGCAAGTGTCTCTATATAGGTTGGGTGTTTAGTGTTGATGGATTTTATAACTTAGTAAATGGATCAAACATGTGTAATAATCTACAATTTAATAAAAAAGGTTTTGTTTCTAAATATCCATTATCACTTTTTTTATATTTCTAATTATGTGTCTTTGTTGGTTTATTTAATCTCTTTATGTTGTTACATGTTGGGGTAGGTGTTGTACACTGTTAGTGTAGATTTTTATTTTTCCTAGTGGGATATTTATTTTCCCTTAGTTATAGGTTTTTCCTACCTATTTATTAAGCTCGCTTAGGATAATAAAGTGAGTTAATTATTTAATAATTAGGAGATAAAGTGATGAGTTGTCCTCCACCTTTTAAGGGTGGAGTATTTACTTTTTCATAACTTTATTTAATGTTGGTAGTTATTGGTGGTCAATTCTCATTGGTTGATTTGCCACTTCCATCCTCTCCTTAATTCTGTATAAACTCACTACCTAACTTTTATTTTCTATGTTGGAAGCTTTTAATACAATTTTGTCATCCTAACATTGCATAATCTCTAGAGTTTCGGTTTACAATTATTTATGTTTTTCAATTTATGTAACTTTGATTTTCTCTTAAAAAGTTCCTTCGGTTATTCAATCTATTTCAAATTTCTCAGATGCTATTAAAGATTTTTTTTGAGAACTCTAAGTGCATAGAATCCTAATTGAGAGCTTGAGCTTTTTATGTGAGATCTTGAAAATTTGAGTATACTCTTCTCTTGCATCATATGATGACCTAGAGAATAAAAAAAACTTGATAAAAATACTAGATTTGAAGTTTTCTCTTTGTGAATTTATATTACAGGTTCATTTTGGAGCATGTTGGTGCAAACTAAGCTCACTATTGAGTTTAGAATATCGAAGAAATCAGATCTAGCTTTTGTTTCACTCAATTTGGTCACCGTTTGATATGGTTGCGAATTGGGTTTGAAGCTCAGATCCTGTGAATCAATTTTTACTAGAGCATTTCAGCTCAAATGGATCTTTCCATTATGCTTTGATGGCCCAAAAACCCCTATATCATATAAAATTTGTCTATTTTAGAGGAATTTGATTTTTTTCCAAATTTTTATTTTGCCAAGGTGGTTGTCACTTTAGGTTAAATTCAACAATTTTTTTAAAAACTCATAAATTTTCTTCATGGTGTCCGTTTTTGGAAAACGAAGTATCATCAGAAATTTGGAGATGAGCACTTTCCATCCACAGAGGTATTGAAAATAAAATTTTCCATTTTTTGACAGATATTGTAGGTTGAAGTTGTTTGTTTTAAATTTCTTCAAAAAATCATAACTTTCACCTAGGAGCTCCTTTTTTTGGAAACAAATAGGTGTTGGAAAGGTATTGGAGTTCACTACACATCTATGAAGCTAATTTTTCTAGATTTTTTCTCAAGGTCATTTTGTTTCAAAACTTGTAATTTTGGCTATTTTGAGCTTATTGAGCATTGTATCTTGGAAAAGGCTTTGTAAATGCACTAAACTATAAAGTTCCAAAATTATAATATTGGGGGGGTAGGTGATTTTTGATACTAGTGAATAGGGTTGGAATGCATTGATGTTCTTATTTAGTGTACTTTTGTAATAATTTGAGGATTGTATCATGGGTTTTTATGTTCACTCTTTTGTGATAATCTTGAATAAGGATAATTACAAGTCTTGAAAAAATGCATTCTAACCCATCTTAGATGGCTAATTTTTTTCCCTTACCTTTATGGACTCATTCTTGAACCAAACACACCTAAAAGGAAATCAATATGGGATAATAAAATTGATCATGTATTAGGATTGATTGGTTCTCATCTTGATATTGATGCTATGTGGGCTATAATGGACATTGAGTGTCCCCCACACACTTTGGACCAAGATTTGGGAGATGTTTGGAGACCTTCATGTTTCTCCATTCCTAGAAAGTCCTGCTTTATATTTCCTCATTCTAGTTGATGATACAAATAATATACCCTTTGATGATGCTACTTTAGAGGAGCTTGAGTATTTTACAGGTCTTGAATGCTCATATGACATAGAGAATTCTCTTCTTGCTTATCATCCTCACATTGATATCTCATCTCAATCACCTGTTGTAGCTTCAAATTCTAGAGATGCTTATTCAAAAGATTCTAGTGATTCATTGTAGCAAGATCATTTCCACCTTTTGGATTCAGTCCCCTAGGACCAATTTCTACTAGACATCTCTTGTTTGTTTGTAGAGTCCCTCATTTTGGATGTAGAGGACACTATTGAGGACATAGTATTCTCTTTGTGGACTACCCTTTGATCCTTGCATCTGTTGCTACTATAGAGTTTAGTCTTGCTTCTTCAAAATCTTCCAATGACTTCTTGCAACAAGATATCTATAGTCTTCCTAATTCAACTTTGTGGGATGATCTCTTGATAGGCATTTCAGACTTTTTTATGGAGACACATATTGTAGATTTGGGAGAAACTATTCATTTTATTCATCTTCTCTTTGACAAAAGTTGATTCTTCTTCATTTTTTGTGAGGGAACACTCTAACCCTCTAGTCCATTCTCTACATAATCATTCATCATAGTTTGACATGAGTGTAGATGCTTTTGATCAACATTTGGAGAAGACATCTTCAAAGGAGATACTTGAGTTTTTGGCTTGTGTTCTACATCAGTCTCTAGGAGATTTTAATTTATCATCTTCAATAGTGTGGCCTAGAACGCCTGATTTGATTTTGACTACTTTCAACATTGACACAGGGACACTTGAGCTGAGTTTAAAGACCATCTATTTTGCACTTTCTTCCTACATATTCTTTTTAGGACTTGGGAGATAGCTTGCAAACACCT
Source organism: Sequoiadendron giganteum (assembly GCA_007115665.2). NCBI lineage: Eukaryota > Viridiplantae > Streptophyta > Pinopsida > Cupressales > Cupressaceae > Sequoiadendron > Sequoiadendron giganteum. The sequence continues at coordinate 30,956,273 of CM021100.1, read as the reverse complement.
TTGGTTTTATTTCTTCCTAAGGGGATGAACATTGTTCAATGATCATGGACTATCTTCTCCATCTAGTTTCGAGCATCTACCATTGGATCTATTTAGGGGGATACTTATTCCTTATCATGTTATTCTCTCTCTATTCTGGGGGGTGTTATCTCTTTATTTGTGGGGGGAATTTGATATGTATATGGGTACCTAATATGGTCACATTTTATAGGACCCATCATCTTTTACATCCTCCTAAGTTGTGCTTAAGGGGGGGTGTTAGTGTAGGTTTTTAATTTTCTTAGTGGGATATTTATTTTCCCTTAGTAATAGGTTTTTCCTACACATTTATTAAGCTTTCTTAGGATAATAAAGTGAGTTAATCATTTAATAACTAGGAGATAAAGTGATGAGTTGTCCTCCACCTTTTAAGGGTGGAGTATTTAATTTTTCATCACTTTATTTGATGTTGGTGGTTATTGGTGGTCAATTCTCATTGGTTGATTTTCCACTTCCATTCTCTCCTTAGTTCTATATAAAATCACTACCTAGCTTATATTTTCTATCTTGGAAGCTCTTAATGCAATTTCATCATCCTAACATTGCATAATCTCTTAGAGTTTTGGTTTGCATTATTTATGTTTTTCTAGTTTATGTAACTTTTATTTTCTCTTAAAAAATTCTTTGGGTTATTCAATATATTTCAGATTTCTAACATACACTTTACATAATTAACATTTAATGTTAGTGGTCAAGTGCGATTATCTTGGAATGGGATCGATGTTTGGAATATAGATAATTTTGGACCACTTTGGAATGTTGTATGACATAGACCTTGCACTTATGTTGGATTTGTAGCAAGATAAAAGAAGACAAATTCAAGATGATATATGAAGTCACAACTTGGTTATCAAAATCTAGATGGACCTATTTAGTCTTGGGAGGTGAAAAGCTACTAGTGGTAGAAGGGTCACAAAGGCACACAAACAATCACACATGGGGGATGAAAAATTATGGGTTTGGATTTATAGTTATAGAAACCATTAGTGGTTTCTTGTATCTCTCAAATATATAAATAAGATCCTTGGGGTAGGGTTTGGTATAGTTGATATTGGAGGAAGATGTGTTGGAAAAATTATCATAGATCTGGAACATAGAGTGGATGATACCTAAATATTTTTTCTCATTATATTGTAATTGTATTTTATTGATAACATTGTGGTACTAGTTTGATGTTGGTTTTTTCTAGGGAGAGTTTTCCCAAAGTAAATTTCGTCTTATGTGAACTCTATGTTTTCTTGTTTATATTTCTATTATTTGATGATCTACATATATATTTTAAATTTGTAGTGTTTATAAGTTTGATATAAATTTTCCATAAGATAAATTCTTCAAAACCAAATTATCCATCTAATTTTCTCAATAGTTGGTATAAGAGCTTGGCTATGATTAGTTCTTTAGAAAGGAAATTAGTCATAGGTGATTATAATCTACTATAAATTTGATATAAAATAAAAAAAACTCTTAAATCAAATTATTCATCTATTTTTTTCTCAACAATTGGTATTAGAGCTTGCTTGTAACTAGTTCTTGAGAAAGGAAACTAGTCCTAGGTGATTTTAAGTCTGCTATAAATTTAACATAAAATACAAAATTAACTCCTAAATCAAACTACCCATCTATTTTTCTCAACTGTTATTAAAACTTGGTTGTAACTAGTTCTTGAGAAAGACATTGGTCCTAAGAAATCTATGGTTTTAATAGGAGTATCTTTGTTTCTTATTTTTATATTGAAGCATGTAAAATGCATATAAAATGGATGTTAAATTTTTTAATGTTCATAGATTTAGGTCGTGGAACTTAAGTATGGAATATCTCTTGGTTGAGAGAGATCAATGTGTAGTGGTTACGTGTAAAAAAATCTTTGGTATGACTAAAGATGATTGGATAAATATTGATATTAAAGTAATGAGCATTATTAGAACGTATCTTACTGATTCATATGTTGCTAAATATCTACAATGAAGATACAAAATGATAATTGTATGAGAAATTAGGGAATTTGTATCAAGGAAAGTCTCTTGTAAATAATCTCTTATAGAAGAAGATAATTATAATCCTTAGGAGCATGTGATTAAGAATGAGTTATTAACTATTTATTAAATGAATTTAAAAATTATTGTAAGTTGATTAGAATCAATAAATGTGAAGATGAATGAAGAGGATAAATATATACTATTGTTTTGTTTCTTCCAAAATTATGAGATAATCTTGTCATGATTAGTAGTACTTATTTAAAGTTAAGTCTAAGGGAAGTAGTGTTTTATCTATTTTCATAGGAGAGGGGGACAAGCTCCATGATGGTGGTGAAAAGTATGATCTCATGGTGAGAGGAATTTTCAGAAAAAGGGAAGGAGGAATAGGGATATTTATATCCAAAGAAAAGTCCAAGTTTCCTATCAAGTCAAAATTCAAGTGTTAGAATTTTGGTAAATATTTCGTTTAAAAAATAAATGTAGACTCAAGAAGCACTATGATAATGAAATCACTTGACCAATTGATTCAAAACACTTTAATGAGGAAGTGAGTGACACTTTTGTTACTCCCTCTAATGTCCATGTTTGTGGCGATGCTTGGTTAATTAATTTAGGGCATCTTATCACATGGATCCTCTTAAGGCGTGGTTTACAAAATATAAATAAATTAATGGAGGTGAAGTGTATCTTGGTGATAACACAACCCACCATCTAAAAATCATGATAAAAATAAATGGAGGAGAGTTTTCCTCAAATAATTTTGAGAATTACTTCAAAAATAATGGGATAGAAAGTGAAAGGTCACTCCATAAAAACCTCAAAAAAATAGAGTGGATAAAAGGATGAACATGACATTGATGAAGGCTAGAAGCATACTAAATAATGATAGTCTAGAGATTTTGTTTTGGGTTGAAGTGGTACAAATTGCTTGTTTTCTCATCAACCAATATCCTACTTCATCACTTGTTGCTAACACTCCATATGAGGTTTGAAGTTGTAAGAAATATTCTCTTGAATATTTAAAAATATTTTATTTTGATTCATATGTGTATGTACCTAAAGAGAAAGAACAAATTTTGATTTCAAAATTGAAAAGTACATTTTCATTGATTATTGTAAAAATATAGAATGTTATAGATTTAGAATCCCTTTCTTTGAAGATGGTTTATAGTATAGATGCTTTCATTGAAAAATTATAAATTATTCTAACAATAAACAACCAAAAGAAAATGAAGAGAAAGGTGATACAAAAAAAGAAGAGAATTTTCGCTAGTATGACAACACCTACCAATTCCTTGGGATCACCCAAACCTACCTACCTTTTAGAATACAATACTTTTCAATGAGAAGAAAATGCAATAATAAAATGACAACTATTATATTATATCTATACTAAATTTCCTAATACGATAAAAAGATAACTTGATACTTGCATGCTTAAGATTCATAAGGATCTATCACACACTTCATACACAATTATCTCTCTGTCTCTTTAAAACTCAAATACATTGCCTCTATTTATACAAATAGAGGCATGCTAGGCTTCTTATTGCGAACATGCCTAAACTTCCATAGGAATATTATTAGGCATGTGGCACATGCACCTACCAACCTTCATCTAATTAGCGATCAATATCCATCTAAACAATGAACAATCTCCATCTAAATAGTAGAATGATTGAATTACAAGTAAACATGTGCTTGCACACTTTCAAGTGGCTAAGGGTCACCAATTTAATTTTAATTGAAAATAGAAATGTTTCTGCACACTTGGAAGAGGATAGGATCCATTCTCATTGTAAGTTGCATGTGGTCACTCAACTATGGTTGAGTTTATTCAATTGATTTAAGTTTGTAATGGTTAATCTTATCTAATTAAGATTAACATTATTTTATATTAACACCCCATTTAAAATTAACTTGAGGAATGTGAAAAGAAAATTAAAAAAAAGGAGGAACTTTAAGCTATCTCCCATTAGAGACCTTCTTTTCAACAAAGAAAGGTTTGCTTCTTTTCGGATTGTTGGAAAGATGTACAGATGCACCAAAGAGATGCAAGATTATGAAGATGGACAAGAGTTAATTGTTGGTGAAGGTCCACCTACAAGAAACAACATGTCTTCCGTTAGGAAGATAAATGTAAGAAGGTGCATGTTAAAAATATTTTTACTCCAAAATTGTATATGAAGGAATCAACAAGAAGAATATAGTATTGGTTTATTGTTATTTAAAAGTGGTTGCAAAAAAATCCTAAAAATTATGTTTGAAAATTGTCTATTTTATGATTCTCATCTTATTTTTTCCACTTATTTTAGCATCCATTCCTTTATTATTATTTAGGAACAATTCAATCCATTTTCCAACCTAAATTCCTATCATAAATATGTGAAAATTAGATGAAAATCCTTATGATATTGCTCCCTACCTATTGGATCTCAATGTAGTTCCACAAATCTTAAAAACAAGTCAATACCTAAGACCATGAAATATTAACTTAAGGTGACAAACTAGTATGCATGATCAAACAATGAACATTAATGGACCAATTCATGAGTGGGAATATATTCTTTTTCTTCTATCTCTACTAAACTTGAAAGGGTGTTTCCCTAAGGCCTTTGAACAAGAAAATTAAAGAGAAATATAAAACTATATCCCATTCCAAATGACTAATCATGACCTATGGTAGTCATGCATAGAACTAAAAGATCCCACTTCAAGTAGATGATGAAAATTATGTACATACAAGTAAAGATATGGAAGTATAATTATACTTCTTTGGATGAATCTCCTTAACCTTAACTGTGCATGCACATGTAAAACTTGGAGACTACACTAGTATGATCTTGTGATTATTTTTTATCTTGACTTCACTTAGTGATGCAAAAGCATCTTGGTACACAATAAATCTCATATCACTAAAATAATTGTAGGCTTTTGTTTTCAAATTTCCTTTAGTTTTGGTGTGTTTGTTGGTTTATAGTTGTCTTTTCAAGTTGCTTGGGAGAGTGCTATATAAATTGTATAGGCTTTTATTTATTTTAGGAATCAATAGTAGTGTTAAAAATTAATAGTGATGTTTTAGACCCAAATCTAGCTGATATACCTATTAGTTTCATGTGTTTATTCTAGTCATAGGCATTATAGACACCCCAAATTCACTAGACCAGTTTTCCATACTAATTTTCTTGTAAATTAATTAAATAAGTCATTATTTAGTTGATTTCCTTCACCATTCATCTTTAGTTAATTTTTTCCTAAGGCTAATTAATTTGATTAAATCATTTAATCTTAGTCCCCAATTCCTTCAAATTAATTTATTAATCCTTGATTAGATAATTAATTAAGACTAGTTGACATCATCATTGATGCTTATTTTTTAATCCTAGCCATTAAATTCACCCACATGGATTAAAATATAAACTTACCATCATCTAACACGTGTTCTCTCTCCTTCCATGCTCCCACATGTGTGAGCATGCCATCTTACCCACTCCTTTCTCATACATGTGAGCAAGAAATCTTGTAAGCTTGAAATTCTCCCAAACCTTCACCTTATCTTTGGATTTTAGCTTAGGTCCACTATCTTGGATGAGCATGCTCTTCACTATTAGAGAATTCCAAGATTAGAGAGCTCGAAACAAAATTCCACAAGTGAAAAGAATAAGCACAATATTATTTCTATCAATATAAAATGAAGAGTGTCTAAATACAATGATCAAGACTTGCATATATAGGCAAGGATGAGGAGGTGAGAAGGTAGGAGTGAAACTCTAACTACCCATCCAAAGATGGCACTTGTGAGCTCACTTGACAAGTTTGTGAGCAAGTGTAAATAGTGTTATGCCTTGCATAACCACCCCATCTTTTCCCTTGGTCAAAATGGGTCCCCCTTTGTTATTTTTTGTAATTAGTTGTTTTTGAAACAAAGTTTGGAGTCTAGTTTTTCCAATACTTTGTTTTTCTTTGCTTTCTCTGTCAGAATTGGAACCGGAACTGGATCGGGTTCTGAAAGTTCTTTTGAGGTTTGTTTTTGGTTCTATCCCGACAGTCTTTTCTTTTCCTTTGTTTTTGGTCTTTAGCGGAAGCGGAGCTGGAGTGGGAATTGGGATGGTTGTTATCAAAATTTGCAAAATCATAATTGATTCCGATCTCGCCTCCGCTACTTTTTTATTTTTGTTTTGTTTCAGTTTTTGTGTTTTGTTTTATTAGGTTGGTCTTTTATTTAACTTTTTGTATTTGTTTTTGTTTTGTTTTTAGTTGATGGAACTGGAGCTGGAATGGGAATGAGGTTTGGAAATTTTATAAATTTAAGATCCCGATTCCATTTTAGTTCCGCCCCCGCCACTTTTTGTCGTTGACTTTTTGACTGAAGTTGCACTGCAGACCAGTGTTCGTTCTCTTACAGTTTCAACTCTGCCTTTACTACGTTTTAATGCATTAATGGTGGTTGCTAGTGTAGGTAGAAATTCACGTATTTACCTTTATTAAGGGTTAAAGCCGATCATTATTGTTATTATTACAAGTCTAAGAGCGCGAAGAGCAATAGCAGAGTTCGTTTGAGCAAATTGATTGAGATAGAGAAGGGGTATTGTGTGCGAATCGATTCAGAAAGTTAGCTAGGGTTTGTTTGCGTTTGAGGTAGGTCTTCTATCTT